>MSJE01000218.1:0-251592 GCA_001931935.1 Aspergillus aff. floccosus IMV 01167 | reverse complement strand
TGAGCTCGACTCTTCCGAGCTAGAAGTCTCGGAGTCGGAGTCGGAGTCAGAATCCTCAGAGTTAGAATCTTCGGAACTGGAGTCTTCGGAGCTAGACTCGCCGGAACTTGAGGTGTCCGATTCGGCGTCGTCCGGTACTGGTTTCTTAGCATTCTTGCTGGAAGACACCTTGATGTGCGACAACATTAGTCGCAACAGGTAGAGTGGCTTCTGTGAACCATCTCCAACCGAGACGGAATACTCTTTCAATGTTGGCGGCAATGTGAATTGCTCATCTGCACGATCCAAGGCCATCTCGTCCTCATTCCTATCTCCCGTAGGCTCGGAAGACCCAACAAGGACAAGCTTGGGGTTGAGAAGTCGGAGTGAGTTCAGTTTCGTCACATCCCGAGTCATGGTAGCACTCAGAATCACCTTTCTAGGCTCCTTCGTTTGAATCGGAAGACCGAGATCCGCCATGAGCTGCCCACTAGACCCGAATGCATCACTGTTCTTCCGGGAGTCTAAGGAGGCCATAACGACGTCCACCCATTCCTGGAAGCTTTCGTTGAGTAGTCGGTCAGCCTCATCAATTACTAGCCACTCCAGATGCTTTAACGTAAATCCTTTCGTGTAGCGGATATGGTCCACGAGACGACCCGGCGTACAGATCAGAATGTCGACATTCGGTTCAGCCTTGTGGACATAGCCGGGGAGACAATCTCCGCGATCAGCTACATCTGCGACATATTCTTGTAGGTTGAAGTTGGTCCAATCCTGATCTGTCATCTTAGTGTGTTGCCGCTGCCTGGAAATTTCGGGGCCGTAGACTTGATCGACACGCATCAGCGAGCGTTGTTCATCTTTGATGGCCACGTTTCCTACAGCAGAGGCGACACGCAATCCTGACCCTGCGGCACAAAGTTCACAGGCCTCTCTTGCCTGTTTTACCAGTTCTCTTGTGGGGACGACAATGAGACCACGCATCCGTGGTGCGGGAGCTTGTTCCAATGCCGTGACTAGCGGCAGAACATAAGACAGTGTTTTTCCTGAACCGGTAGCGGCGGATATACATATATCGCCTGGGTGGTTGCGGGGTCCCTTCAGTAACAGCGGAATGACCGCAGATTGGACGGCAAATGCTTCCTTGTAGCCATTGTTCTCGAGGTTCTTGAGGAGGTCGTGTTCAATGCCTAGATCGGCAAAATTCGTCCGCTCGTCGGCTGGGGTTCTCAATGGATTGGCCAACCACGAAGGCAGAGATGAATAAGTCGGTTTCTCTTGTAGTTCGGGGACCGCCTCTGGCTGAGGCAGCGGTTCGAGACCTTGAGCGACGACGGGCTCTGCCGTCGTAGGTTCGGTAGTCTCTTGCTCGGTTGCATCCTTCTCCTGTGTAGCTGCGACTTCCTTAACTTTCTTAGATCGTTCGAACTTCGATAGGATACCGGAATATTTTTTGCTCGTCTTGGGGCTATCATCCTGTGCGGCGGTGGGTTCGTTGGACACGGCGGATTGTTGACGGCGAGTTTCCTTTTCTTTCCCAGCAGGAGTTCCATTCATATCTGAAGTCTCCTCAGCTTCGACAGCAGTCCTTCCTGAGCTCTTTCGTTTGCTGCTCTTTGCTGTCTTTTCCCTCGATTCCTCCGCATCATTCTTGCTTGAAGATCCCGTCTTGCTGCGGTTCGTCGTGACAGGACTCTCTTTCCGGGGCGTCTCCTCCTGAAGGTCACCGGCTGCGGCATCGGAACGTCTCTTCTTCTTCTTCCGTTTCTCTCCAAGTTGCGTCGGAGTGGATGAAGGATTCTCGGCCTTCTTGGGCTTCTTAGTCGGCGTGGCAGTCGAAGTAGTGACGGTGGAAGCATCTAGGTCTCTCTTCCGCTTGTGGGATTTCTTTGAAGAAACATGATGAGAAGGATTATCGCCAGACATTGTCGAAGAAGCCCTTCCACGGTCACGGGAAGGTGAATGGAGAGGGGACAGAGGGAGTTGTTGTAATAATGATTGACCGTTGGAGCTTTTTTTCTTTTACTTTTCGCGGCGGGGAGGGTTTTTCCGGCAGAATAGTTCGCCGCCTAGTATCCCGCCCTCCAGATGCTGTCTAGACCAATCGCCGTCCGTCGCATCACAACACTCGATCTCCCCTGATTGTTGCTAACTTGTTGGTCTCGTTGTTGCTCTTCCTTCTCGGATGATGGACTGGATAGAGGACGCCCCTACGGTGAATTGTACTGGTCTGTCATGTGGTAGTGATTCTGCCCACCATGTCTTATAACATTGCGTACGTCTATCACATCTTGCTGAGAGAAGCTCCGGAACTGACAAGTATCCGCGCAGTATGGTCTGTGACTTCTTCTTTCCCCAACCAGGTGAGTCTGTCGCTTCTCCAGATCTTGTCCTTTCTAACGCAGCCAGGTGGGATTGAAAGTCACATCTACCAATTATCGACCGTACGAGCCAGCCCTCACTTCAATCGCCCACTTAATACTGATCTAACCAACCACTCCAGAAGCTGATCGACCGCGGACATAAAGTCATCATCATCACCCATGCGTACAAAGGTCGCACCGGGGTTCGCTACCTCACAAACGGACTCAAGGTCTACCATGTGCCCTTCTTCGTCATATACCGCGAGTCGGCGATGCCCACCGTCTTCTCCTTCTTCCCCATATTTCGGAACATTGTCATCCGCGAACAGATTCAGATTGTCCATGGGCATGCTAGCTTGAGCTGTTTCTGTCAGGAGGCCATCCTCCATGCGCGGACAATGGGATTGCGGACGGTCTTTACGGACCATTCCCTTTTTGGGTTCGCCGATGCAGCCTCCATCCTCACCAACAAGCTCCTGAAGTTCACTTTGAGCGACGTGGACCATGTGATATGTGTCAGTCATACATGGTAAGAACATGGGCCTCTTTAGGTTAATGTGCGAGATGCTTATCTTGACGTATAGCAAGGAAAACACCGTCCTCCGAGCGTCTTTGGACCCCTTGATGGTCTCCGTCATTCCTAACGCTGTCGTCGCGGAAAACTTCAGGCCTCGCACAGAGGACCGCCTCTCTGGACCGCAAGAGTCCCGAGCAGCTCCTACCCCCATCGGACCGAATGATATCATTACCATCGTCGTGATTTCCCGTCTATTCTACAACAAAGGAACCGACCTCCTGATCGCTGCCATTCCCCGCATTCTCGCATCGCATCCCAACGTGCGGTTTATTATTGCCGGCTCTGGGCCGAAGGCGATTGATCTGGAGCAGATGCTGGAAAGAAACGTACTCCAAGATAAAGTAGAAATGCTTGGCTCCGTTCGACACGAAGAAGTTCGTGATGTGATGGTCCGGGGTCATATTTACCTCCACCCCAGTCTGACCGAGGCCTTTGGCACGGTCATTGTGGAGGCCGCCAGCTGTGGCCTCTACGTCGTGTGTACCCGTGTGGGTGGTATCCCCGAGGTGCTGCCACAACACATGACCACTTTTGCGAAGCCCGAAGAGGACGATATCGTGATGGCAACCGGGAAAGCAATCGCCGCATTGCGTTCCAACAAAGTTCGCACCGACCGCTTCCATGATCAAGTCAAAATGATGTATTCCTGGACCGACGTTGCCCGGCGCACGGAGCGCGTGTACAAAGGCATTTGCGGCGACATCAGCCCTGAGGAATTCTACGGCTATTATCCAGGTCAGGGGTGGGAAGCCAGAGATCGAGTCCGCAGCTTCGCCCTCATTGACCGCTTGAAGCGATACTACGGGTGCGGAGTATGGGCCGGTAAGCTGTTTTGCTTGTGTGTCGTGATTGATTTTCTCCTATACGTTTTTCTGGAGATGTGGTTTCCGCGAGCGAATATCGACATTGCACGCAGCTGGCCCAAGAAGCTCAATCAGGCGAACGAAAATGGTCAACTCAGTAACACGGAGCGCAACGAGCGAAGCCGTCATCGATTTACTTCTTGATATCCAGCGAGTTCTTATACATTGCAAGGAGAGTGGTTTTCAGGATTTACTCTATGTGATCACTCAAAGTCAAGGTACGTGCACTCAGAGCTTTTGAATGCCGACGTCAATCTAATTAATGTACAATGATTTGTAGATGTTATCCATCTCATTAACTCCCCAGGGACAATTCACCGTCATGTTTATGCCTGGAATCTTTGTCTCTGGGTCTGTGGTTCATACTTCCACTCTGAAGAGACAGTCTCTGCGCCTTCAGGTTCTCTATCTTCGGCAGCCAATGCACCCTTGGTGCTACGCTGCCCAGCCTGGGCCTGATCACGCTCGATACCTCGCTGTTCGGGGATCTGGCGATCCATGTTGTTTCCCTTGTTGGCACCAACGCCCTCGAGACCAACGCCGGGGTGCTTCCGTCCATGTTGACCATCATGACGCAGTTCGCTACTCGTCTGGCCACCGCTCGGGTGACCCAGACCGGTATGCACGTCCTGGCTTGTGGCGCCCATCAGAGTATCGCTGGCGCTTGTCTTAGTGGATTCCTTGCCGTGGCTGCGCTCCACGTTGGGATTCAAAGCTTGACTTCCGCTTTCACCGGTCGTGTTGGGAGTGTAGGAGTTGCTTGCTGGTGCTGTGCCCGCAGGGAACGTCTGGGCGCTAAATTCGGGGACCTGGTCGTATGGAGAGACCTTGCGACCGGGTTGATGCTGTTCATGTTAGCATATGAGCCCGTGATTAGCGAAGATGACGACTTACTCCTTTATCGGTCAAGGGGGCAGAGTCGCCAGCGGAGGGGTGGAAACCCTGCTTAGGGTTGTTCTCGGGGTTGATCTTGTGAATGTTGCTCATGATGAAGGTGTATGTAGGAAGGGCGGTTGGCAGATGTTAGTCGTTAATTAGCACAGGAAGGAAGGAGAATTGAGCCTTTGGATAATTCTGGTTGTTCTTGTAGTCGATTAGCTTGGGAGGCAAAGCGTTCAACAGCCGGTGTCTTTATACAAGAGCGGACGACTGTATGACGTCAAAGGGTGGTCACCACTGACTTCATACGACGACTGCAAGACAACGGTATCTGTCCGCTTCTTCTGAATGTGCCAGGAAGGCTCTGGTTCCGTGACATCAGAGGTGGGCTTATCCTTGGACGGAACAGTGGAGAGTCGATATACATCATTGTGTAGTATTCTAACCCCCATCGGACTTCCCGCTGGGCTGCTTGGCAGCGTAACACTCTACTACTCTATTCCGTAGATCTGGTTCGTGCCGTACATGGCCCTAAACTGTATTACAGACAGAATAACTTCGAGTGTAGGGCTATTATGTAGTTTTCTGCAATATAAATGGGCAGGGGGGTTATGTATAGTATGAAGTCTATTAAACTCTCTCGGCCCCACCGTCGAAAGGATATCAGCAATAGACTACGATGCAAGTAGCGATACTTAGGTATAATGATAGAAAGTCATGTCATTGGTCTATCAATCGAGAGAAACAAAAGACACAAGAATTAAAATCTAGGTATCATCGCGGACGGTAAACCCCAAGCGCCAGGTATGCCCAAACAGCCAAAAAAAAAAAAAAAAAAAAAAAAAAAAAAAAGAGAAAGCACTAATACAGCGTAGAAACAGCACCCACCATCTACGGCCGTGCACGTCGTAAGATCGCAGCCAAGGACGGCGTCCATCATTTCATGATAGGCGGTCTCCCTTCCTTATTCCACTTCACCCGACTCTGCACCCACTCCACGGCCTCCTGCACACCGGATCCCATCAACGCACTCACAGGCAGCACGCGACTGTCACGCAGCGCGGTGCCCGTCTCTCCCTCAAACACCTTGCGCACGAACCCCTCCTTGATGCGAACCACCTCGACGGAGTCCTCGCGGTCCTGCTTATTCGCGAGCACCAGAATCGGCACGCCCGCCACATCCGAGTGCTGCAAGACCGACTCCAGCACCTGGCGACACTCGTCAAGGCGACCGAACTCGCTCCCCGGTGCGTCAATGCCCACCGTCTCCTCCGTGAAGGCGTCGGCCCCGGGCCCGGACGCCGAGCTGGGCCGTCGGTTCGCGAGCCGGCTGATGTCCGGATCCTGGCCGACGTCGGTGCTGTCGACGACAAAGATGATCGCGTGACAGCTGGAGTAGTAACTCTGCCACAGGTTGCGCATGGAGATCTGGCCGCCCACGTCCCAGATCTTCAGGTTCATGTCCGGGAGCGAGATGGTCGCGACGTTCTGGCCGACAGTCGGGACGGTTTTGCCGGGGTTTGGCGCCGGCGCGCCATCAGGACGCGGCTGGTAGAGGGCTTTTATTTGCGATAGGAGGGTGGTTTTGCCGGCGTTATCGAGCCCGAGTAGGAGGACGGAGTATTCTGGGCATGGTTGTTAGCTGACAGTCCGTTATACTTGGAATGGTCCATCTGCGGCGAAGTGGCCACGACACGCACCCTCTTTGCTCGTGGCAAACATATACAACGACTTGGCCAGATGATACATCGTTGCGGAGGTGGCTGCGGAGAAGCTAGAGCCAACTCCAACAGACTATCGCGCGCCGGAAACCGGTCTGGAGGGAGATTTTTAAAACGAGGAAGACGAGTGACCGGGTGGGCAAATCATGGCAGCGTAGCATGCGCCGGATGGTTGGGCAGGCGTTCTGGATGCGCACCGTCGGTGGGTATGTATTGATTGACGACGCCGATGCGCCTCCCGATGTGGACGATTTAGTCCACGACGCCAAAACGCTTACGAATGTCTTGGCGGTCACATGATATGCTATATCAATTCACGTGATATATGGTAGACTGATTGACCACAACCCATTTCTTCAAAGTATTGCGTTCTGTGGTTCTTGATGGTCATTTGCAGACGGATTAGTAAAAAAGGAGTCAACTTGGCAAATCATACCACCACTGGCGAGCTGGGCATCGATTGCCCGCCACGCGGGAAGACGAGGACACCTGGAAATAGGAGTCGTTAGATGGACGGATGGTCTCGTTCATCAAAGAACATACCGGATGAATATTCAGTGTTTTGTTGGTTGAGTGGCCGCAACAATCCGGGCGTAAACGAATGTTGCGTGTGAATGACGCTTGTACATCTCGCCAAATGGAGCATAGAAGAGAGAACAAGCGTCGGGTATTCTGCCCCGGGACCACAATCGCAACTTCCATTTGTTGGCACAATTTGCCAAGGTATTCTTCCAAAGGCACCGTTGTATTAGCGGCACGGGAATCGCAATCGTTGAGATGTGGATGGTTCAGTGACAGCTGGTATAAGACGACGATGGCGTAGGTAAGTCCATCCCACTGGCAAGACGACAGCAAATGATAGTCGGAAGTCGGAATAGTGAGAAAAGTGTCCAGGTAGGTCTTAGCGCCGCGAAGACAATGCTCCAGGATCGGATTACTAAAACAAACGGAAGGCAGTCCAGAGGCCTTCTTAAGGGAACGCTCCCTGCAATAGGCTTTCCGAAATGGGTTGAGTACGTCCCCTTCAAATGAATAGAACAAACACTCGCAATGCCATAACTCGACCAGGGCTGGATGGTGTTAGTGAAACATTGTTTAGGCAAGCGGGGTGGGTGTACATACAAGATGAGATCAATAGCGGTGGCAGGGGTTGCTTGATTGCCTGAAGCTTGCGTTCCACGCCTCTTATCTCTCTTTCCAGTTCAGCCATCGCATCGGGCGAGTGCATGTCTGGATGATTCTGCTGGAGCCCCGCAACAAGGCAGTGGCTACGTTCGGCCGCATGTTGCTGTTGGATCAGACACTGTATCGTCAAGTCTGTTGGAAGTTCTCCCTTTAGGGCCAGAGACTTGGCGCAGTCAATAATGTAATCTGTACAAAGCAACGAACATACGGTTCCGAATGCGAAATGATAGCTGGAGGAACGATGACGGGTAAGGATCCGCAGAGCAGGTATGGGGGGAGTGATAGTGTCAGACGACTTACCGTCGTTCCAAGTAGTAAGTGCCCAGCAAGAGCCGCTGTGCCTCTGAGCTTAGTGCGCTTGCACTTTCACCAACTTGACCGGGTATTGAACGATGGACAGGCACCGCAGTCTCGAGTGGGCGTCCTGTAAGCCCCATGTCCTTGCATAAGCTGACTGCCATGGACAGCAGCTGGGCTAGCTTTTCCCGTCGGGGTAGACAATAGAAATGATACCAAGCAAGGTACGCCAGGAGGCCCGAGACAAGATCAAGGCTTTTCCGGTGGAACAGCATGACTTGTGCAATAAGATTTGTCCGAAGCAGCTCGCCAAGGGACGACTGGAGTTGGGGATCATTGCTCGAAGTGCATGCGAGCACCCCGAGACACAAGAGAGGTCGTTCCCGCGCCAAAGTGTCGATGGTATAGCCAGAGGGCAAAATGATGAATGGAAAATAGAGAGACATGTCGCGGAACTGACGGATGCGATCCTCTGCGTCGGAGGGAGACAGCCGGCATCGATGCCAGATTACATCGAAAATAGTTGCGGCATTGACCGTCAGGAACGCCGGCTCCAAGGCTGCCTGGGCGCTTGGACCCAGGTGAGTCTCCCTAGTTCTCCGACAGTCCATGCGATCCAGAGCGTCATCGGGCATGGCAGGGCCTGCAGGACATGGGGGCATGCGGATTGGATCCTGGACAGTCGTCGTTGCATGTCGCGTCCCACTGCGATTGCAGGCGATGCCCGCGTGGAGGCATTTCTGACATGTGGAACCGTCGGTGGCGAGCGGCTGACATTTGATTTTCAGTTGGCGACAGGTATCGCAAGCGTTCTTTCCTCTGCGAAAGATTGGTTTTGGTTGGGCCATCGTGTACTGCGAGCAGAGGATGGAGGAAAGAAAGCGGATGGGACGTCCAGGATGGTGGAGGACGCTCTGAGACAGTGCATGATCCACCACGGATAACGGATAACGGTTAACGGAGTCGCCTCCGACTGGTTTGTCGCATACTTCCATTTCACACAGTTCCTTGGCGGGCAGTTTCTATGGAGTTTAGTTCCCTCAATGCTTTCTAATGTGAAATTCCATGCTAAATTATATGTTACATCCTCTGGACGGAGACATATAAATGGGCCTGGTTCGCCCGGGCAGAGAATCAAGCCTGCTACAACAACATCTACAACCACCAGCAACTCTCTTTCCACTTCAATTGAACAAAGATGTCCTGCAACGTCCTTACCGTCGGTGTCCTCATGTTTGGGGTCAACCAGTTTCTGGATGTCTCCGCGGTCGACCTGCTGGGCATGCTATCAAAGAAATACCTCAAGTACGCCGAGATGCCTCAGTCCCTCCAGGACCAGGCCCTGGATCTCGAGATTCGATACATATCAGATGTTCCTGGGTATCACCCGCTTACCGCGGACGCAGCGTTACAAGTGACCCATCTGATGGACTCTCCCGAGTGTGCGCCGGGCAAGCTGGACATTCTTATCCTTCCCGGATCCGACAAATTCACGCCCAGCCAAGGAGTCCTGGATTTCATCCGGGATCACTCCGCCTCCCTGAAGACTACAGTCCTGGCCATCTGCACGGGTACGTGGCTGGCTGCAGCTGCGGGAGTGTTCGACGGCAAAACGGCCACGGGGCCGAGAGCCTTCTACGAGGAATTACGCCGGCAATACCCTCAAGTGAACTGGGTTGACCAGAGATGGGCACAGGATGGAAAGACTTGGAGCAGTGGTAGGTGCTCCCCAGGAATTTGCCTTCGTCTTCGTGGCTAATTTATGGCAGGAAATATCGCCAATGGGCAGGATATGATGAGCGCGTTCATTCAACAGCGATGGCCGGGCATCTTGAGCGAAACGACGTTGGGAATGTCTGAAGTTGCTCGTCGCAAGCAGACCTACGGCGACAATTGATCAAGGCGTGAAGCTGTGCCTCCTGTTATAGTCAAGGATATGAACAGAAATATTGTGGTTGAGCCAGAGAGCATCCTCTGTACAGCCTAAGCATCATTGTGTGAATTCACTACTCTCATGAAAAAAGATAAAGACCTACAAGACTGCGGCCGGTTAGAATCATCCTGACCAGGCTGTAATCCGTATCTCCGTCCTGGTCGAATCCAGAGACCAGTTCAACTGGAACAGATCCATCATCTCTGCCGTTATGATGTTCACCTCGGCGCGCTGCAATCCCAAATTCGCAGACTCGACCCAGGATGCCCATCCCTCAATCACATCCCGGGCGAAGTTGTCCAGATTTTTCTCTAATTTGTCTCATCCAGAGCTGTTGTGCAGCACCGCCAGCTCGTCCAGCGTGAGCTTCTCCAGCTCCTCCGTATTCTGTCCCGCAGATTGCACCTTGGTGAGGACGGGCTGCTTGCCTTCCGGCAGCGCCCGATTTAAACGTCCCGGCGAGAATTGCACCCCGGCCACCATCTGCTGCTGCTGGGTTTCGTTCGTGTCCGCTTGGCCCCGGATGACGGGCTGGATGAGCCCGAAAAGCAGGTCCTCCGCCGCGGTCCGGTCCTCGGGCCTCGAGCGCAGTATTCTAGAAATAAAGTCTACAAACTGGGGCATTTCTTTATCGTGCTCAAGCTCTTTGGCTATGGAGATGAGGTCCTTTTTTCCAATAAGCTCAGGAAATCTGAACTGTCCTGTTGAATCAGTTAGCTGCGTCTAGCTAGGGCACAGATAGCGTACTTGCACGCACTAGCGAGCTACTCTATACTAATCTGACAGCTGCTATTCAGAGCCAATGACCATATAGAGAGACGATGGTTCTACTAGAGATCCATATATATTTTGATGAATCTCGTGAGGCAAATTGTGTTCGCATGAATGACAAAAAAAAATTAAAAGAAGCAAGAGTGACCACTATCACCGCCGTCACCTCCCTTTATCCAACTACCGGCACAGACAGAAGTCGATCCAGTTCACTGCTTCAGGTCTCGTGCATCCACCCAATTTCCATGCAGACCCTGGCGCAAACGGACAGGGAGCAGAATAACAGCCTTGGCTTTGGAAAAGTCATTGGTATCCACCAAATGCAGCTCACTCGACATCGTGTCATAGTTATTAACCATGGCCAGCACATAGCCGTCGCCTTCAGTGGTCGACCCCGCGCGAGGAATGAAGACAGGCTCCTGTACCATGTGAGTCTTGCCCGGGAAGTAGATCTCTGTCGAGCCGGTTGTAACGTCCACATGAGCAAGAGCATTATAGAGCGGGTAGCCACCGCCCAATTTTGGCGCAATGGCTGCGAAATCAGTGCCCAGGGCTGGATCCATCAGGTCAAAGAAACAATGGCGGTAACTCTGGGTAGCAAAGCGATCGTCAATGCGATAGAACTCGGAGTTATCTTCTTGGATAATTTTAGGGGTGGGGAGATCCAGATCATTAGACCGCGGATTGATCGTGAATCGGACCAGTTGGGATGTGATCGAGCTGGGCTCAGGCGCATTGCCATCGGCATCTGGCCACCAAAAGAATACATTCTTCTCGCTCAGCCCGAGATCGAAGTGGAGGTTTCCGGTCTCGTCTTCGTAGGCATTAGCGGTGTGTCCGGGGAAAGAGTTCTTGTATCGGAACCACTGTATATCAAAGTAAGCAGAGGACGGAGGATAAATACACAATACTGAATACCTTTACATCGGACGGCGTCGCGCCTCGTCGAGGAAGGACTCCGATATAGAACGGTGTTTCGGGACTCCATTGCCAATGCTCTCCACCCTGTTTCATCCTCTCGAGATCGCAGACCTGAGGAATCATGGGGAAGAGAACCTACAACGCCGTAAGTCATTCCATCTAGGTAGGGAAATCCATAGGAATAACGTATACCCAATTATCAGTGACTGCAAAGTCATGGATCATGGCAACAACTGGGGCGACCAGCCAAACCACCTCAGTAAATTTGCCGTCCGGCGTGACATTGTAGTAGCAGACATCTGGTGTTCCGTCTCCTTTGGCTTCATATCCAAAGCAGATCATCTCGCCAGTCGCTGGATCGAATTTTGGATGCGCCGTAAATGTCACACTCGGTAGCTGCCCTTCGAAATCATACAAACCCCTCGTCTCCAAAGAGACAGGGTCCAAGGCGTAGGGAGGCGAATCCTCTTTCAGAGCTAGTAGTTGGCCATTGAAATATACCACGTTTGTATTTGCGGTGGATCGGACTTTGAACTCCACGGCGTCGGTGTACTTGTTGCGATATTTTCCTGAAAGCCAAGTCAATTGACGGTCAGGTCTCAGGGTATGCGATGATAGCTGACCGATTAAGGCACGCTGCGCGTCACGCTCGCGAACGAACTTCTCCGTTCTCACATAGCGTTGTCGAAAGGAGACAGAGCCATTGTTGATTTCAAAGGCACTGATGTTGCCGTCTCCGTTGAACCACTTTCCCCACGTATTAGCATGTTGTAGCCTCGGTACAAGCGCCAGGATATTCCTACCGGGTCATTCTCTATGAATGGAGGCAGTTGAGGATCGGGCATTACACGGTAGAAGGTCCCATTGATATCACTCGGAATCTCCCCATGTACCTCCAGCGCCTGAGTCTCACCCTCCAGTCGGCAGGGCTTCATGAACCCCGAGAACTGGGGGCGATCTGGAAAGAAGGAGCTTGGCCGAGTCTCCATGGTTCCAAGAGTTGAAAAAAGTCAAAGTAGTATAAGATATCAATCATATGAATGTCCGAGGTGTTGCAAACTCCCTGGAGTGGTTATTATAGTTGCTTCTTGTCTTTTCCCAGTATCCCCGATTGCCCCGAAGCTACCGTAAAGCTGATGGTGGGGGACGTGGGAGTATCCGTCTGGAGCTAGAGATGTCGATCCGCCTTGCCCCCGATATACCCGGACAGAGTTTATAGGCTTTGCTTGTCTATACGTGCAAGCAATCCAACTGCCAAACAGCCAGACACGCTTCTGGAGTGGACGAGCCTGATTGTTCTGCTGGATAAACTCTGCCGAAATTGTTACCGGGGCGAAAAAGCACTAGTGGCATATCGCTTTTTTGATCCGTTGGCACTATTCAGCAGTACGACAGAGACCCCCACCGCGACGTCGACCTAAGCTACGAAGTAGAGGCTCGCCCAAAGATACAACAGCCACTGACATATAGTTCTCTCTGTCTCTTAAGTACGATTTATTGTGGACCAGACTTCATCTCATCAGAGATCTCCTTGATCAACACCTTTACCTGCTCATCGCTCATGGGTCGAACGCCTAGAAGGTCATTGTGGTCCTTCTCCAGCGGTGTACTATACCCCGGAGTTGAAATCGCATACCGGATCATGTCTCCCAGAAACTCCCAGCTGTAGTCTCCGGCGTTCACAGCCGATAAAGCTTTCTCGAACGCCTGTCCCATACTCTTGCTCTGGGTCTCCCAGCCGTCGGGTCCAAGAGCCTCTTTTGCCAGATCAGCAATCTCTTTTTGGCTCTTCTGAACGCTGTAAATGTAGCACGTCATGTTCCTGGTTTTCTCAGCATGGACCAGGGCATTGGCAACCGCGGTGGCAATTGCGGGCAGAGTCGTCCAGGCGAAGACGTGGGTGCCATCGTTCATGAGCTCAATCTTCTTCTTGAGCAAGTCAATCTTCACAAAGCCAACTCGCAGGCCCCAATCCAAAAATGCACCATTCGAAATTGCAGTCCATGTGATTTTTTGCTGGTTGGCGGCCTGCCGGAGATGAGCGTATACCTGCTTCTTGCCATTGAAGACGGGCAGTGACCGGGTCTTGTCGTTGTCGGGATCACTGCCGAACTCAGGGGCGATGTAGCGATAGACACCTGCAGCAACCGCGGCATCAATTAAGGCGATAGAGACGGAAGGGTCGGGGCTCGAGAGGGCGTCGACCACGGCGTCTTGTCCCTGGAGAGCAAGGGCCAGAGCAGTGGGAGAACTAAAATCCACCACCTTGGCCATCACACCATCAGGGAAAGCCGCATCGGGCTTACGTGTGAAGACAGTAATATTGAAGCCGCCATGTTTATCCAGTTCGGTGAGGATCTGCGATCCGAGGCTTCCGGTAGCCTGAGATCAGGAGTTAGTGAGATATCCATAAAGCTTTAGAAGTCCAACCGTACCCCTGCAACAACCACATTCTTGATCGGTCGGGACATTTTCAGAGTAGTGGGCTTCTGACGAAGATGTTGGATGGAGAATTTGATGGAGTCTGTCAGAGTCGATGGATTCAACCGATATAGTCGAGGTGAAAGGACACTACATCTATACTTATAGGCCAGCCGTTCCATCTCTTGACTGTATATTGGTAACTATACCCGGCAGCTTATGAATCCATCTCTGCGCTTATCTGTATTGAGGTGTATAGAATACTATAGAATATTGAACAATTGCAAGTAGCTTATGCAGCATGAATAATCCGCAAACACGATCAGCGGATCATTGTAATAGTACGCGGAAAATATTAATATTAGTCGCCTTATACTGCCGTTGTTTAGTATCTAGTACTAGGGAGATATCTATTAAAGGCTTACGTTACTTAGGTATTGCTCGCACAGGTTCATGTTATGATGGCAGCGGTTACGCTATACGCACGAATATCCAAATCAACGATAGCGGCAGGTTGAATGCTTAAGGCCAGGCTTAGCTATAGTAGCCCTCTTCTCATATGCCACAAAGGCAAACATTAAGTACTACACTTTTGCTCAGCTGCTGGCTCACTGAGATGGCGGATGGAGGTGTAAAAAGACTTGCAAGCTTCCCTCCTCTTTATTTGCTGCCACTGCACCGAGCATTTTTGAAGGGTCACTGCCGGGTTACTGGCTGCGTCCTTGCCCATGCTGGCCTGCCAACAAGCACTGGTGAGGTCTTCTGTCATGGTCCGCAAGCCAACGATATCTGCTAGGGTCTCGTTTCCATGATTGAGAGTGATGTTTGCAGCGTACCAGATTTTGCTCGGGTGGTTCGCTCCCAGGACCGGCACGACCTGTCCTCCAATCAAGGTAATGTTCGTCAAAGTAAGCACGTTTACTTTAGGCAGCTTATAATAGTCCGCTAGCCACTGGCGGGCAGGGCCGCCAAAGGCAACCATGGGGCGCGGGGTATGGCTGTTCACCATGGGCCTCGTCCATTCTCGGACTAAATTGCTGCTGTATTCGCTGTAGTAATCATAGACGCCCTCCAGTTCTGCCCCGGCGCTGGCGGGTGCAGCGATGGGTGCAATATCAATGATCCGCTGGTAGCTGTCCGTCTCCTGGGCCACAACTCCGTTGATAACCAACAGGCTAGCCCAGCGTCGAGTGGTAGCAGCTGAGAGGTAATCCTGGCTCTGCATCATAACCGTGTCCGGAGGAAAGTGTAAGAGTTGCACGGTAAGGTGGTTCCGCAAAGCCATGCCCAGCGGGAGAAAGTAGTACCAGTCATCCTTCCACTTGCCATCTTTCTTCAACCTCTCTGTACCCGAGAGCCCGGAAGACCCTTGGTCCAGGAAGCCAGTAATGAATTGGCCGTAGTCGGGAGGCACGCCGGTAATCGTGGCTGTGATATTGTCCTGTTCCCGATGAATGCTTACGGTAGCATTTGTATATCCATCACGACGGACACTGGCAGCCAGCCAATGCTTGACGGTATCGTCGAGACTAGGTGGGGGATTTGGGCAATGCGTGACACAGTTGGGATAGGAAAAAAGAGCAGTGACGTGGGCTACACCAGATAGATCAATATTCACCGCGGTGAAGCCTTGTTGCAGGACAGCACGGAGGGCAGAGGCATAATGTATCACGGAGACCAGAAGGGAAAGCATAGTTTTGCTCGGTAAGCGCTTGCCTCCATGCAGTCGAGCGCTACATGGAAACACAGCCCCCTTTATACCTCTCCAACCAGGTCATCCAATACGCAATACGCAGTACATCTTCAGGTCGTGCATGTTACCCCTCACCTCCTCGTGTAACCACAATAAAAAGTTTGTTATCCCGTGATAGTTTTTTCTTGCTACAATGCATGCAGTGGGCTAATTCGAACACTGTACAGCATGTCACATTTTAGTCGAATGCAATGCACTATATTACCTAGGTACTCCTCGTCGTCCGTAGTTGTGTACAGTGCGTCATGATACTGTGGACGGAGGCTACATTCATAGTCCCATGGTCTGAATCCGCCAACACCGCATGCGGGAATTCTCACCCGCCATCATGAGCAGTTGTTGCTTTCACGCCGCTCCTTGCTACGCGCACCATGTTCGGATGACCTCGTAGACTCCAGACCCGTTGAGCGGCCGATGAATGATGCCATTACAAATTTGGGCCGGGATGTTCGTAGCTTAAATCTTCCCACAAGGGAATACAGCCTCTTTGACCTCTGATAACTACATACTAGAATACAATTTTATCTAGCATGCTTAGTTCGCAGATCATTCCAAAACGGGGGTGGGATGACTATATGACTAAAGGCTTGGACCTGTGTCCCAACTCTTGCTAGTCTTCTGGAAACACCAGTGTCATTCACTGAGAATTCATCACCGTAAGAGCTTGCCTGCTCCCAACTATCGGCGTCGGGCCTATATATCCTACGAGACGTGAGTCTTGATCGAAAGATGCGGGGGATCAACTCACCTGCCAGCAAGAGTGGGGCCAAAGTAGTGTTCCGCAATGCACCTATAGATTGTCAGCGGAATCGCTTTTTGTCATGACAGACGTGCCTTTCTAGGGTCCGTTGTGGTACAGTTCCCGCCCTTAACATTGATACAGTCGTTGACTGAGAAGCACTGTGGTCTATGAGAATCATTGCGCTTGGATACAAGGAATGATATACGTACCGTGGTGCTCTTATTACACCAGTCCCATGCTCCCAAGGCCGAGCCGCAAAGGCACAGAGATGTCGCGATTGAAAAAGCCTTCATGTCGAGAGTCACTCGACTTCGTATCTGATCGATCTATCTTTACAGGGACACAAATCATTCGAAGAAGACTTGCTCTGAGCAGTTTCTACCGGCGTCAATATAATGTTCGGAGAAAGACCTTTTATTGACGGACTCTGACGGGAACAGACTGAGGTTGATTCAAGAAATTGACCGATTGCAACGTCTTGGATGTTCTGTACGAGTTGATTAATGTCTATGAGTGTTGCAGTCTTCAGCATCGCCTACGAAAATCCAGGAAAACACGCCCCTGAATCTCTCCGGGCCCAGCAGGAGCTCAACAAATGCCCCGGATTGTGTAGTTACGTCGTGCATCAGAGGTTTGACAGTGTCGCGTAGGTCGGACTCGCGTCCCTTTCCTAGAGACCGAGATTTGGACATTGATCAACTGAGGCCGTACATGGGACATTCTGGAGCCTGTCTCCCAGTGTCAAGCTCATATCAACCGTCGCGCGAATATGCAAACCGAACGTACGATCTACCATGAAGCCAATAGATAATAAACATCGGCAATTAACCAGGACTGATGACCAATATGGAATATCGTCCATCTAGGTCGTTTTGAGGCTTTCCGTCGGCTGTGCTCCCATGCCCTCCAAGTACCCGAACACACTGATGCCTCTGTGCGAGCTTTCTCTCTCTTTCATTCCCCATCATTTTCAAATAATAATAACAAAACAAAAAAAGAGTTAGTAAAGTGGCCATATCTGGCAGCCTCCTTATGAAGGTTCCAGGCGTGTCACTCAGAAGCGTACGACCTGCGCCAACGTGATCAACAGAAACAGGCTCTACGCCTCGTCATTGCCCTAATCAGATTTTCGGAGCTTACCCAGTCAAAACGTAAACCGGCATTTCATTCGAAAAATATATACCAACCGGTTTATCTCAGCCATCTGTACGCTCCTCAACGAGGAAGACACAGACCTCTGTCATTCTGCACGACAACGAAATTACTCCCAGAGGAACCGCCATCTGCTACCTCCGTGTGGTCCTAGCATTTTCAGCCACGACTAAACCTGCCATTGATGCCGAACCATACGCACAGTGTTGTATGGCGTGGAATCAAAGCTGAAGACCCTGCACTACATATCCCAAGCCTGTCTCTTTCCCCTTACAAAACCACCGCCAAAATAATTTTGTGGACTTGGTGTATAGACTATGAGGCACAGAATGTTATTGATCGACTGGCAACCAAAGAATCGAGACCAGCGTCCTAATCTATCTAGTATGGGGTGTTCCATAGACCACTCTACCAATATGAACAGATATGCACGGATGAATCAGCTATGCGGGCGTGGATTACATCATCTCCCCACTTTCCCACCTTTTTCCCTCTCGACGTTCAACAAGAATCGATTGTGAAACAACGACGAGATGACTTCACTGGGGCGACGGTGCCATGGATGATCCTCCGCCGCAACGTCAATAAACGGGGTTGTTCGCTGCCTGATAATGACGATCATGATGATGGTGAGCATCCCTCGTGTCGCCTCATCCTCCACATTCTACAGAAACGAAGCTAATCTACCTTAGATCAATTATTAAGCTACCTGGGCTTTTGTCAGCGCCATTGCTGTTTTCGGAAGAACCGCCCCTCTTCCTCTCGTCCACGATCTTCTTCCTCGTCTTTGAACTGCTGAGAACATTGGTGCAACCTCATCCTCCATGATTCAGCCTCTCCATGGCTGTCCTTCTGTGGAAGGTTGTGACCGTTAGATTCTCATTCCTGTGAGACCATCTCTATCGTATGGACCGTCCAGCATGCCCCGCGCTGACTGGGCGGCTGGAGGCTCATCCTATGCCTTCAATCATGGAAACTGACACCATTATCATCGGTATGTCGCCATCGCGGCCGTCTGACAGGCCAGGCAGATCATAAGCTTAATACTAATACCCATCGCACAGGGAATGGCCCCTCCGCCATGATCCTCTCATTCATCCTCCATGGCCATCTCCCGTTTTATTCCGCCAACCCGCCGCATCCTGATCCCCTTCTCCACGCCAAATTGAAGGATGCCCCGCAATTGCTGGATGTGAATGTCCCTCTCCTGACCGAGCATTTTGCCGCCTCGCGGCTCTCCTACTCCACCCAAGCCCTCCCCGTCAATGTCTTGCTGGATACCCTCGTGCGGCCTAGCGTCGACGTGGAGGAGTTGGGTTGCACAACCAACGTAGAATGGCGGTACCTTCCGGACAAAGCCGTACCACACCTCGTCTTTGGAAATGCCGCACATCCTGGCGGTCAATGGACCGAGAACCCGATGCCGGCCAGCTGGGACATCCAGACTCTCAGCTATGCGTCCATGCTGTCCTTGCCGGGGTACTCCTTCGCGAAGCACTACCGGCTTACCACGGGCAGGGAATTGCCCGCTTTCACGCGGCCCAGCCGGCAGGAGACGGCGGATTACTTCCGCGAGTATCCTAAGGCGGTGCATATAGACGATGTATTCCGATCTCACGAGACATTGAGGGGCATTTCGCGGACTGAGACTGGGTTCTTCATCCATTCGCATCGCATCCATTGCAAGAATCTGGTCCTGGCGAGCGGCATCTTCACCGAGATCATCCAACCCCGGCCCATGCTGCAGCCGCTGGCCTCGTTGCAACCCACCCCTGACCAGCCGTTCCTAGTCATCGGCTCAGGCTTCTCCGCGGCCGATGTGATCATCTCCGCTCCGTGCGACCAGAAAATTATCCATGTATTCAAATGGGACCCCGAGAACCGTCCGTCGCCGCTGCGCGGCTGTCACCAGCAGGCGTACCCGGAATATGCCGGGGTATATCGTCTCATGAAACGAGCTGCACTCGCTGCCGAGCCCAGTAAACCAAACAAACGCCCGGTCAGAATGAAGCGGGCCATGTCCACACCCTTCCTGGAGAGCCGACCGTGGGACCAGCTCTACGAAGGCCTCCCCAATACCGAGATCATCCGGGTGGACATGCATACGGACTCGGCGACGGTTACATTCCGTCAGAACGATGGGACGATCTTCGACCGTACGGTTCGGGGCATGGTGTATGCCACCGGTCGGCGGGGCTCGCTAGGGTATCTGGATCAGCCGCTTCTCGCGGAGGTGCTGGGCCGAGAGGACACGGGGATTGAGATAGATCCCACCATCACGGGCCAGACGCTGCGCAACAAAGCCCTAGACAATGTGGAAGTGGCCCCAAATGTGTTCATCATCGGCAGTTTGACGGGCGACTCGCTGATTCGCTTTTCATACGGCAGTTGTGTGCAGGCGGCGGGCGAGCTGATGAACACACACTCGGGGGCAGATACCGTGCGGCCGACACCGGTGGCGACGCCTCCCACTGTCGGTGTGATGCATGGCATCGATGGGCATGATGTATATCCTGATCCGGCGGGTCGTCGGAAAAGAGCCGATACTGAGATAGAGTCCTCGGATCCTGAGAAGGCTGGAAGGCTGGGACTGCTCGGCAGTATATGGACGATGCTTATGAAGATATGGGGATGACCGTTCACGATCGATGGAGATATTTGTATGGACATTGTTATATATACACGGATGTATATACTGGAGTGTATTGCATGGATAGATGTTAGATAGGGAGTGGTGGTTATTGTATAAAATGCATTGCTCAAAGAACTGCACTGTTAATCCTAATTGATCCGATGGAGTATGCAGGAGTAAGGGTATAGACATCATCGTTATAATACATTGTATTGCTACAGACCACTAGCCCATGATCTGCAACTGATCATCTGGCGGCCAGCGCGTCTGCGCAAAGCTCAGACACCGTTTGATGCTCTGCAGATACTTGCGGGTGATCTCGTCGCTGAGGATATGGGCCTGTTGGTCACTCTGATGGAGCTTTTCTCGCGCCGAACGCTCGTGGATACCAACCATGGTCACACCGATGGGCCAGGCACTACTGGGATTAGCGAAAGACCAGATAGACGAGAAGAAGACGGGATACATACGCTTTTCCAATACTCAACCGAAGATACGCATCATTGGCATCGACATATCTCCGCAACTGGGCCTTGTGGACAATCTCGACGACGTGCTCCAACACGCCATCGTCGACATCCACCTTTTCAAACTTGCGAAACAGCGGCTTCAGGTTCTCCCGCGATTGCACCATGGCATTGTAGGCCTGTCGGCCCTGCAGACTCTGCTTGACGGAGACATCCCGACGGGCCAGCGCAGCCTCCCACTCCCCCAGGACCATGTTGAAGTACGACGCCAGCTGCCGGAACAGATACTTCCGCCCGTCGGTGGCCTTGGGCAGCGTAGTCGAGATCTTCATCTCAACTTCCGGCACAGGCTCCAGGGTCGTCGGGATCGGCCCATCGGTCATCTTCGGCTGCGGCGTCAGCGACCGCTGCACCAGTCGTCGATACCGGCGCAGCCGACCGCGATGCGTCTCGCCAAACAGCCGCGCTGGCTCGTCCAGCCCGCGCAGCTTCTCAACCAGCTCCTCATCGGGGATGTCGTCCTCCTCACCGTCGTCTCCTTTGGTCGCTTCGTCCGTAGCAGGGGATGGAGGCAGCTCGGGCAGGCCCAGTCGTTTGCGACGCTCGCGCTCTCGCGCCGTCTCTTCCTCCTCGCGGCGTTTGCGAGATTCCTCCGCCAGGCGACGTTTCTTGTCCTCGCGCTCGCGCCGGCGCTCGGCCTCTTCGTCCTCCAGCTTGCGTTTCTGGGTTAGTCGCTCTTCGCGCTCGCGCTGGATGCGGGCCTGTTCTTCGTTGTAGGCAGCCACGCGGGCGGCTTCGAGCTCGCCGCGTCGCACGTATTTCTTGTCTGGGGGCGGCGTTTTCTCATCCGGAGTCGGACTGGCGGAGGATTTCGCCTTGGAAATCTCCTTAGACATTAACGCTGCGAAGTCCATGGTGGATTCGAAGGGTTTGCACGGGGGGGATGGGTGTTGGGAGTGATGGGGTGGCGGAGAAGAAGCGGGAACGATAAGAAGGTAGGTCAAATGGAGGGAGTATTCTCTGTTGTTCCGCCTTCACTTTCTCCAACATTCCGCTCTACTCTACCTACCATCTATCCTCTACCTTCTACCCTCTACGCTCTACCTTCTTACAACTCTCTACGATGCTCGAATAAGTTCAAATTTAACACCATCCATTCACATCCATAATCATGGCCAAACCAATCGACCGCCAGGCAACAACCCCCTTCCACCTGAAGCTGTTCTACCGACTGCACAACTTCCACCCTCTCTCCGACTTTGCCATCCCATCCTCTCCCAGCGCGTCCGGCGGCCCCGTAAGCGGTCCCAATGCCATCCGCGCACAAGCACAACCTTCATCCACCGCCGCTCTCCCCGCGCAGCACCTGCAGATCTACACCTGGCAGTCGTGCTCGCTACGCGAGCTCTCGCAGCTCCTCACATCCGCGCTCCCCACTCTCCTCCCCGACCCGGCCGTCGGCACGCGCCTCTGCTTCCGCCTGATCTACCCAGACACCAAGGCGGCCGCGACGCTGGGGCCCGACGCGACCGGGCGCGGCCGCTACCTCAGCAAGGACATGGGCAGTGTGGTGGTGGGCCCGCGCGAGGGCTCTGACGCCGTCGACGCTGCGGACGAGGCTGCGCGTGCGGCCGCCCGAGGCCCGCTGCGCATGCAGGGCAGCGAAGCCGACAAGACGCTGCAGGATGTGCGCTTCGTCATTGGGGATTATATCGATTGTGCGATCTTGCCGCCGTTGGAGGACGGGTCGGTTGCGCCGCCGTTGACGGTTGGGAGGGGCGCTATCAGCGCGAATGTTGGCGGGGGGATGCGCGCGTTCCGTGATACTGGCTTTGGGGGGAGGCCCCGGGGTGGACGGGGTGGAGGAGGACCGGGTGGTGACCGTGGGATTCCGCCGGGGGATTGGAGACGGGGGGAACGATTGCCTGAGGGAGGGACAGGGTCGAGGGGACGACGGGGATGGGCGCCGTATTGAGCGTGGAGTTGGGTCGTTTCGGCTGGTGTCTTTTGTCTGTCGTCTACTTGTCTACTTGTCTGGGTTACGGATTGTGTACGCTAGGAGTTGTGTCCAGAGGGATACCCGTTAATTGATCATGATTACTTCAGCTCTCACGAGACGATAAACGTGGTGTTGAATGGTAGTCAGGTATATTGCATGTTAAGTACAGATCCTCCCCTAGTACTCCGAGATAGTGTCTTCCTTTCGCTTTCCGCGGAGCTCGTATTTGCCCTAAACAGCCAGTCAGTAAGCGCACAAGACAGGCAACGCAAGGCAGGTAGGCAGGCAGGCAGGCCAGGTAGAATATAAACCACGTACATCCGTCTTGTAGGCAATGTATCCGAGCACGCCGGGGATCAGACCCATGTAGATGAAGGAGAAAAAGGCATGACGCGGGGTCCACCGGAAGTACTTGTAGCGGTTGGCGTTGAGTTCTGCAGGCAGCAATTAGCCCAATTCTTTCCCGTCTCTCGTCCATTCTGGCTGTTCTATTCCGGGTCGTTCTCTTCGGTGTGTACGAGCGGAGGGACATACCGTAGTATTTCTGCAGGGCCGGGTCAAGGATCAGGGCTGGAAGGGTCAGTCTCAAATACAGCGCACAGAGAAGGGACAGTGAACATACACTTGCTGGGACCGGCCATGGTTGCGGAGAGGCACGATTGTGGTGTGGGAGAATCGACGTTCGTCGTGACGATATCGCGAAGTCGGCCGGCCGGACATGGGCGAATTGGGTAGTCACGTGCGTACTGAGTCAGCCCATTTCCCATTGGTCAATGTATTCACCTGTCTACTAAGCACTTAATCTATTGTACAGTCTCTCAATGTAAATAAAAGTCTCGTCTCTACTCGACACTATATCCATACACTGTATCGCCCTCGCACCCACCAGCTGACCAGCATCGGTACACTCACTCCCACACAGCACGCGCCCACCAATTTCATCAGATGTCGTCGCAGATACCGCATCGTACCTCTCCGAATCTCCCCCCGCTCGTTCAGTCGCGGGAATGGTTGGTCGGGAACTGGCTTGCCTAGAAATTCACACAAGGGCTCCCATCCACTCCCGAGGCGATACTCCAACAGCTGCTCCGGCGGTGTGATCCTCTTGACATGGGCGTAGTGCTCTTTGTACACCCGCACGGCATTCGCCTGGAAATGCTCCTTCGACAGGCCCCCAAACAGCCCCTTGGCTGATATTCGGACGACCTCAAGGAGGGGAGCCAGCTGCCATGGGTCCAGCCTAGGATAGTGTATCGGGTCAGTATGCTAAGACGCTTCGGTGACAGGAACAGGGGGTCAGCCAGACGTACCGGGCCATCCATGTGAGCGTCGGCCCCCCAAGCTCATTGCCGATGACCTCCATGAAGCTCTCCAGCCAGGTGTCAGGGTCGCGCTCGACCAGGATGACCTTTGCCTCAGGATACACGAGACGCAGCTCGTCGGCAAACGAGATGCATGGGGCGTCTGACGCGCCGCCAAAATCGCCCAGCAGTCGGTCCCAGCTTTCCCGCCGGTAGTGCACGCCTTTCTCGATGTGTTCGGACGGATTGTTGTCGCAGGGGAATTTGGCGCGCATGACATCCAGCCACAGGCCGTAGAGCTCGGGGGGTGTATGCCACAGGTCGAATCCATGGAAACATCGGATGCCCAGGATGTTCAGTGCTTCTCGCACAGCTGCGGATGCGTTAGTGGATGGATACCCTCCGGGATGAGGGAGGAGCGTACACGCAGAGCCGGTCCGCGGCATGGACATGTTGAGGACCTCCATTGGGACCGTTCGCGCCGGACGATTCATCGTAGTCTGCAGGAAGTGACATTAGCATGAGACGTGCTGGTTCCATGCTGCATCATACCATGTCTGCGGTGGCGCACTTAGAGTTGGGTGAGCGAGATGTATGACAGGAGGCTTCGAGCCTCTAGCAGATCTGCTGAATGTCGATGCCAATGTGGCGGGCTCATGGCGAGCATTTGAAGCATTTCATCCCTTGATGGTTGATTGTCGGACCTAAGCTTCGCCCTTGGATGCCGCCGTGTCGCGTTTCCACCCCTGTGTTCGCCCTGTGTTTATCCCATGTTCAGAGGTATTTTCACCCTGTGTCCGCCCTGTGTTCGCCCTATGTTCAGAAGCATGCTGTATCTCCCGTTTACTATGTATACCCTTTTTGGTATGCATTGCGAGAGCCGATGATTTCACTAACCCGATTTGCCTAGATCGATCGATTAGATAAGGACTCATTCTGAATAACTGCAAGTATATGCTCTGCAAGTATGGGAATTGCTTCAGACAGTCGTTCTTGACGGTGATTTAATACGAACGCCCTTCTATAAGCCGTGCAATAATAATCACTGTTTCGGACGATTACTTCTTACGACGGGAACATAATCCCTCCGCGCGGCCAGTGGTTGCTCCGATCGGCATCATTTCACAGGCGCCACATCCGAGGTTGATCTTCCACCCCCGATCAACTATCAGTCCTATAAAATGGACCTCATCCGTCATTCTCCTTCACCATCAAACCACACTCGACACCATGACGAACCAAGGCGCTAAGATCACCCTCTATTGGTATGTTCCTCGTCATCACTTCTCTACGATTCTCGCTAATCGCCTCAGGCTGGAAAAGTCCCGCTCCCAGCGCATCTGCTGGCTCCTCGAGGAACTCGGCCTCGAGTACAGCTTGAAAACATTCAAGCGCCACCCTGAGACCATGATGGCGCCGCCAGAGCTCAAGAAGATCCACCCGCTCGGCAAATCTCCGGTGCTCACCATCGAAACCCCCAACACCGCCAAGCCGCTCGTGCTGGCCGAGTCGGCCGCCATCGTCGAGTACCTGTGCGATCATTTCGGCGGCGACAAGCTCGTCCCCCGTCGCTACCCGGACGGTCAGGAGGGTCAGGTTGGCGCTGAGACCGAGGAATGGATGCGCTATCGCTATTTCATGCACTATGCCGAGGGCACTTTGATGCCGTTCCTCGTCATGCAACTCGTCATGGACAGTACGTTTGCCTACCACTTGTCGATATGTGAGGGAGTGTGCAATGCTAACGAGACAGGCGTGAAAAATGCCCCCGTTCCGTTCTTCATCAAGCCCATCCCCCGCTTCGTCGCCTCCAAGGTCGAAGCCGCCTTTCTGCATCGCAACGTCTTCGCCAACTTTGACTTCCTCGAAGAACGCCTGCAGTCGGCCCCAGATGGCGGCCCGTTCATCTGCGGCAGCCAGCTGACCGCCGCCGACATCATGATGAGCTTCCCCGTCATTGCCGCCGCCATGCGCATCCCCCTTGGAGACAAGTACCCGCGGCTGGCGGCGTATGTCCAGACGCTGGAGAAGCAGGAGGGCTATCGGCGGGCCGTGGCAAAGGTGGAGGAGATCGAGGGCAAGTTCGAAGCGTCTTTGTAGAGGGGGACCCATGCGCCATGTTCATGTATGTTATGATTATATATTACGCCTATCCGAATATAATGTGCAGTCTTACTGGGGTATCTCGCATGTACATCGCCATCACTGCCTGCCCACCGTCACCAAGTGTAGCCCCAAACGCTCCATCTCCGTGGCATCCAGAAACCCCCGCCCATCAAACACCAACTTGGGTTCCTTGAGATGGTACGCCACGCGCGCCCATTCCAGCGGTTCCATCGCCGCCGGCCGGCTCGCCCGACATGTCGCGCAGTCCTGCGGACAGGATGCCTGCGGCGCCAGCCGATACCGCATCCCATGCGCGCTCCAAACCTCCTCAGCGACATCCAACCCGCCTTCCTCTTCGGGCTCAGCACCAACCGGCGCATTCTGAAACTGCGCAGAATCCGTCAACACCAACACAGCATGCGCCTGCGCACACGCCAGATACGGATCAGCCAGGACGCGCACACGCCGCAAATCCGGCAACTGCGCAGCCTGCAGCTCGCGCACGACATCCTCCTCGTCGCAGCACGGATCAAAGACGGCAATCTCATCCGGCCGCTCGTCCAGCAGATGCCGAATGACCTCCAGCGCCGGCGACTCGCGGGTATCCGCCGTATCCTTCTTGAACGCAAACCCAAGCACGGCTATCTTCCGCCCGCCCAGGTTCCCGTCAAAGCGATCCACCACCCGACGCGCAAACCGACGCCGCTGCGCCTCGTTCATGTCCAACACCTGCGCCCAATACGCCGCGACATCCGGCAGCCCCAGCGACTCGGCCAGGTACGCCAGACTGGCGATGTCCTTGCGGAAGCACGAGCCGCCGAAGCCGACCCCCGCGCGGAGAAAGTGCGGGCCCAGACGGGCGTCCATGCCGACCGCGCGCGCAACCTCATCGACGGCGGCCCCCGTGCGCTCGCAGATCGCTGCCACCGCGTTGATGCTGCTGATGCGCTGCGCCAGCATCGCGTTCGCGACGAGCTTCCCCAGCTCCGCGGACCAGGCGTTGACGGCGAGGATGCGCGCCCGCGGCACCCAGGCTGCGTAGAGGTCACCCAGCAGGCGTGCTGCGTGTCGGCCGGCGGGCGTATCGGCGGACCCGATCAGCACGCGATCCGGCGTGGTGAGGTTGGCGATGGCGGAGCCTTCAGAGAGGAACTCCGGGTTGGAGAGGACTTCGAAGGGGGTGTGCGGGCGGAGGGTGGCGAGCTGCGTTTGCGTTAACTATTGCATGATATCAATGGTTGAAAGGGGGAAACATACGGTCTGGCGAATGCGCTGCGCCGTCCCGCACGGCACGGTGCTCTTCTCGACGATGATCGCGCCGGCGGAGGCGTGCTGCGCGATATCGCGCACGGCGTCGTCAACAGCCGTCATGTCGGTCGCGCGGCCCGCGCCCACGCCAAAAGTCTTGGTGGGCGTGTTGACGGCCAGGAGGATCATGTCTGCGCGGGCGATGCTGGCCGCGGCGTTGCAGGTGAACTGCAGGTTTGGTGCGCGCTTCTCGTCCTGCAGGGAAGCTTCCGCCGTGACGACGGCGCCGTCGCGCGCTACGCGGACGACTCGGTCCAAGCCGGGCTCGTGGACGGGCGGATGCGGTGACTGCCATTTTGCGATGCGGGCTGGGTCGCGGTCGACGACGTTGACGGTGATGGCTGGGTTGTGCAGCGCCAGGACTGCGGCGGTTGGGCCACCTGGTCGCGTTAGAGGTAGAACTCGGGCTTCGTATGGAAAGGTCGATGGTCTTACCGACGTAGCCGGCGCCAATCACGCAGACATTTGTGATGCTGGTCTTGGGGGTTGAGAGAGAGCAGGGGGCGATTAGGTTGTCGAGCTTGGGAGTGATCGCGAACAATGGGCTGGACGACGGCGTTGTGGCCCAGGTCGACGCATCGTCGGGGCTCTCCTCGGACGAGATGGGCGAGGCGGGAGATATTGGGTTCATCCTAGAATATATTGGTGGCGGCGGTGGTGGTGGTTGAGAGAAAGTAGGTAGGGGGGGTGGAAGATCTGTATAGATCTTTATAGATACCTGTGTGCTGCAACCCTCCACCATACATCTTCAGCACATGCACCCATTTGCATGCCTAGGTCGATCACGAATATCCCTCCATCTGCTGCTCTAAATGGCGATCCCCAGCACGGGCTCATTCATGGCTGTTCAGTGGAGGACGTGTTGTCTGCTCTCGGCCATCCCCTTTTGCACGTGGCCGCGCGAAGCCCTGACAAGCTCAGGCACGACGGAGTGAATCTTCGCATGATCAACGGCCATCAACACTATCAGCACTATTAATGCCTCATGATTCTGATCAAAGCAACACTCGCTATCTACACCTCCAACGATGGCCATGGCCTTCCCCAGTATCCTCCAGTCCAAGCGCATCCTGCTCACCACCGAATCATTCGGTCCCGTCAACGGCGTCAGTCGCACCACCACCAGTCTGGTCGAGTATCTGCGCCGACATGGCGTCGATCTGGTCGTCGTAGCGCCGCGGTTTGAGGGCGCCAGCTCCTCGCGCGAGATCCGTCTGCCAGGATATCCTCTGCCATACAACCCGGATCTGACCGTGGTGTATCCTTTCCGGCTGGACGACATTTACCACCGCAGCTTCCAGCCCGATCTCATCTACGTCGCCAGCCCAGCATCGCTCGGCTTCCAGGTGCTTTTACAGATGCGCCAGCTGCGGAACCCGCCCGTGGCGCTGCTCAACTTCCAGACAGACCTCTCTGCGTACAGCGAGATCATCTTCCCAGCGCCGCTCGCCCGCTTCTCCGTCTGGCTCCTAGCCACCGTGCAGGGTTATCTCTTCCGCCACGCAGCCGTGCATGCCATCTTCTACCCCTGCACGGCGGTGTTAGACTACCTCAAGACCGCGCATGCCCCCATCGACCGGTGCGTCCGCCTCGGCCGCGGCGTCGACACAGCCCTCTTCCATCCCTCGCGCCGCGACGACGCCTACCGCGCCGACATCGCTCCAAACGGCGAGATCATCCTCGTCTGCGTGTGCCGTCTCGCCCCGGAAAAGGGTTTCGAGTTCCTGGCGCGCGCAGCCGCAAAGCTCGCCGAGACAAAGCTCGCCTTCAAGCTCCTCATCGTCGGGGGCAATCGCAACCCCGCCGTCGAGACCCGCATCCAGCGTCTGTTCGACCCTGTCCGCGACCACGTCGTCTTCACGGGCTTCCTGACGGGTGCGCCGCTGGCGCGGGCCTACGCCTCTGCCGACGTCTTCCTGCACTGCTCCGTCACTGAGACTTTCGGGCTGGTCGTGCTGGAGGCCATGGCGAGCGGTTTGCCGGTGATTGCACGCGACCAGGGCGGTCCGTCGGACATTGTGCAGGACGGCCAGACGGGGTATCTCATTCCACCGGAGGATTTAGACCGGTTTGTTGCTGTTGTTCGGGAGGTTGCGGCGCGTTTGCCGCTGCGGGAGAGCCTGGCTGCCGCTGCCCGTCAGTATGCGGAGGAGACGACGTGGGAGAAGATCAATCATCGCGTGGCGTGTCAGATGGCAGAGGTGTTGGCCGACGGGCAAGAGTTGGAGCGGTCAGAAGTCGTCTTGTCCATTGGGGAGAGACTGTGCATCACCGGCGCGGTGTGTCTGGTGTATCTGATGTGGTTCATTGCGGTGGTTCCTTTGATTATCCATGGGCAGAGGATCGTGCCTAGGACCCTGCGTCTATTGCGTCTTCCGCTTGGTCAGTGGAGGTAGCGCGTACGTAGTCCGCTTACGATAGTACAGTCTTAGATGAGATGATGATGATGATGATGATGATGATGATGATGATGATGATGATGATGGCAATGATGAACACAGGATACCCTTCTATCAATGCTTCTACTCAGCCAGATCATAACCGCACCGGCTCCTTATCCGGCGCCACCATCAAATGCCCCTCGGTGACCAGCGAGTTCTTGCACGACCGGCGCATGACAAAGTCCTCCAGATTGCCCAGCGTCACGGACGCAATCTCGTGCAGGGCCTCGGCCGTAAAGAACGCCTGGTGGCCGCAGACCAACACGTTGTGGAACGTCATCAGGCGCATCAGCATGTCGTCGTGGATGATCTCGCCGGAATGGTCATTATAGAACAGATCGCCCTCCTCCTCGTACACATCCAGCGCCAACCCGCCGATCTGGCCGGTCTTCAGCGCCTGGATCGTTGCCCTGGTGTTGATGAGCCCGCCGCGCGACGTGTTGACCAACAGCGCGCCCTTCTTCATGCGCGCCAGCGTCCCCTCATCGATGATATGCCGCGTGCCCTCCGTCAGCGGACAATGCAAACTAACAATATCACTGCTCGCCAACAGCGTATCCAGATCCACAAACTCGCCGTACTGCCGGAACTCGTCCCCGCCGAACGGATCAAACGCCAGCAGCCGACACCCGAAGCCGTGCATGATGCGCGCAAACGCCAGCCCGATGCGGCCCACGCCGACCACACCCACCGTCTTCCCGCACAGCGTCACACCCAGAAACCCCTCGAGGTTGAAGTTGGCCTCGCGCACGCGGTTGTACGCGCGGTGCGTCTTGCGGTTCAGCGTCTGGATCAGCGCCACCGCAAACTCGGCCACCGCCTCGGGCGAATAGCTTGGTACATTGGCGACGAAGAGGCCGAGTTTCTCGGCGGTGGGGAGGTCGACGTTGTTGAAGCCCGCGCAGCGGAGGAGGATGGCGCGCACGCCGTAGGAGTGTAGGGTTGTGAGGACGGGGGCGCTCAGCGTGTCATTGACGAAGACGCAGACGGCGTCGCTGCCCTGCGCGAGGGAGACGGTTTCGGGGGAGAGGGCGAAGGAGTGGTAGATGATTTCGCAGAGGTCCGGGTGGTGCTTGTTGCGGATGGTGTCGAGGTATTGTTTGTCGTAGGACTTGGCGCTGAAGACGGAGACCTTCATTTTTTTTATCCCTTTCCTTTCCTTTTCTTTTCTTTTTTTTCTTGATATTATTCCTCTTGAATTCCGAATGTTTCTGAGTGTCAGTATGCAAGTAGAGTCTGGATGGTGTAGTGTTGGTTTTGTTGGAGTGAGATGATGATGGGCTGATGTGGATGTCACTGTATGACGTCGTCGACTGCATGCGGCCGCTTATGTACCTGCCAGCACCCGTACCTATGCAGTGTTGTATTAATTGATTGTGGCTGTGATCCTGGTGCTGCATAGTACCGGTCGATAGGCGGGGAGATATGTTCCTGTGTAACAGTATGTCTGTGTACCTATGCGTCCTCAATTTCGGATGGGATGTCTTTAGGGCACCGCCATATTGTGATCAATGGACAGCCAACCACCTTACCTCCTGCTCTTGATATACTTGCTGGAAAGAGAGCCATGGCGGTTCTTCATGCTTATAGTCAGAAATTCAGTAGTTGTCAAAGGTCAATCAATGTACAAGCGGCAAACTAGCCTTTTCCCAGACAGACGAGTCCGCTGTCTGATCTAGACTCGATTTTGAGCCGAGTCCAACACATTGCTTTGACCGGCACCATGCCGGCCGAGAACAATGAGACCAGCCCTATTTTCAAATTAAAATAACAAAGAGGCAATCCTAAAAAATCAGCGACTTGAATGCTCAATCTATTGCGATTCACACATGCGGAAGTGTCGGACAGTCTGAGTTTCAATACGGCGCGCCGACGGGTTTTAGCGGCTTTTGGAGGTGGCGTACCGAACAGAGGTATATAGTTGCATAGTTGCTGCTGAGCGATCACGACCTCCAAAGGCTAGATTGATCGTATCCTCGTCCTTTTCTCGCTGTCATGATGTCCTGGCGACTACCCTTGTACGCCGTCAAGTCCAGAACGGCCTTGGTCTCTGCGTTCGCCGCTGGCGGTGTTGGAGCTTACTACAGTACGCGCTCAGCTTATGCTGAGTCTGGCGAGCCGCCCAAGGTGTTTGGAGGATTTGGCCTGATGACTCTGAGCTTAAAGGATGTCCAGCAAGTGAACCACAACACCAAACGGCTTGCGTTTGAATTCCTCGATCCACACGCCCAGAGTGGGTTGACCCTGACTTGTATGTATGGAGGCTCCCCCATCAAGACCATTGGCTGACCTGAGCTCTCCAGCCGCGCTGCTCACCGTTTCCTGGCCAGAGGGCCGATGGCTCCCTGTGCTACGGCCATACACGCCCATCAGCCGTCTCAGTATGACTGTCAGCGCTCTCTGCTTCAGTTGTCCAAATTACTGACAATGCATCGGTAGATCAGCGTGGTGGCATTGACTTACTCGTCAAGAAATACCCCAATGGCAAAGCAAGCACCCATTTGCACTCGCTTGTACCGGGCGACACGCTCACCTTTGCCGCGGCCCTGAAAGGCTTTCCCTGGAAGCCGAATCAGTTCACAAATGTCGTTCTCATTGCCGGGGGTGCCGGGATCACGCCCATCTACCAACTTATCCAGGGCATCTTAAACAACCCCGAGGACAAGACCAGGATCAAACTGGTCTTTGGTGTGAACACCGAGCAGGACCTGCTCCTTAAAAAAGAGCTAGACGAGTACGCGCAGCGCTTCCCGGATCGGTTTGAATATCTCTACACTGTCAGCCGCCCGGCCGAGAGAGACACCCCGTTGCGCAAGGGCTACATCACAGAAGAACTCTTGAGAGATGTTGTTGGTCGGCCGAACCAAGATACCAAGATCTTCGTCTGCGGTCCTCCTGCATTGGAAGAGTCTTTGGTGGGATCTAGACGCGCACAAGGAATCCTTGGCCGACTCGGATTTACCAAGGATCAGATTCACAGATTTTGACCCAGTTCCTATGTATACCGACGGACAGATCAGTATACGTGGTGAAAGAGTTTGATTCTCCCGCGGATGCACGATCTCCAGCTATAGCCTTGTGTATGATATACAGTATGCAACGATCAGGCAATCTATAGAACCTAGTTCCCTGTACCCAATATCTCCGAGTCAACAACTTCAGTCCTCGCTAGTCAGACAGCCCTAACTTCATGTGGCGACTAGATAAACATGGCACTTCTTGCTAGAGAGATAGCAGTTGAGACATGACTACCTAGTGAATAGTCTTTCGGCCCTCTGAGCTCCAAAAGCCGCAAACCCCGACGGGACACAGCAAAAGGTCTCTGGCACCTCACACCGGACCAAAGTTAAGATCAGAGCTAGAACTAAACATGAAAGGTCAATATTGGCTCTCGAATTTTCTGGGCATATAGCTGGTGATCTAGCTTTGTTTATCAGACCACAATCAGTACTGGATGACAAATATAAAGTACGAAAAGTAACTCAAGCTAGACACTAATTGGGTGGAAGATATGGCTATATATTTTACTTATACAGATATTGCTACGTGAGCCAAGTATGGTGCTAAGCTGATCGTACCCCAAGTAACCTCCCCATTAGGTCGTTAAATCGGGACGGCTTTTCGTACTTGGGGGGGGGAGGGAGGGTTCGACGATGCCTTGTAGATTTCTCGTTGACCCTACGGTATTTACGAGACACCTTCCAAGACTGAATCGACACTGCCAAGTGCCTCCTTAGAGTGATCAATCCAGCGCCCATGTCAGGAATCGTGGTACTTATGCCCACAGCATCTTGGACGCCAGCACCATTACACCAGCGGCCAAAGGGAACACAACGCGGATAGCATTAACAACCCCCCAGCGTCCGAGAGCTTGCTCAACATCACGCAGAACAGGATCTGCCCGTGTCTCCGATACCTTCGCCGCCGCGAACAGAATCTTCTCGGGCCCGCTGAGAAAGAGGATCGTGTAGGGAACGAGGCCGATGCACGAGGCAGCAGCGGCAAGATAGATGTTGTTATTCGTCTGGTACTTGAGCCACGCAAAACAGCCCGCCGAGGCGACCACCATCGGCGTGCCGATGTTATGGCATCGGGTGAAGACGTGCAGCCATTGTCGCGCGGCGAGGACGGGCGAACTCTTTGCGGCTAATCTCGCGGTGCTGACGCCGCCGGTGGAAAATGCGAAGATGGCGCCTGTTTTCAGACCGAATTCATCAGCAGATCTGCTTGGATACTGAGGGAGGTCATCTCACCAGAGACGAAGAGCGAGGAAATAGTCCCTGCTGTCTCGGCGAGCGCGATGGGCTCAGGCATGGCTGCGATCCGAACTTATGCAAAGATATATTGTTGGATCAAGCGCTGGCAAGATGACAACTATGCTGGATGTATGATCTTTATATTGTTGCATCCCACAAACTCCGAGCCTCCGCTTGTTCAGTCCAAAAGCCGAACGGCCGCCATATCATGGCTGGAACAATGCTCTCTCAAAAGCCGCAAAGACCGAGAAGGGGCCTGTCAGGCTTTGCGTCTCGCGACCGATCCCGACTTTTATCTACAACGACTTGTATATCACTCGAGCTGTGGTTCTGAACATCCTCCAGATGACAATGTGTTGAGTTTCGACACTTTCAGGACTATCAGCTCAGAGTGTGGCCGAGCCATATGACTTGCTGTCACCAACGAATCTCTTCAGAATAATTAGCTTTTTACCTCCAAAAGATAGACTTGATGATAAATCTAGCAAAGAAACTAGCCCTTCTGCTACTATTCTCAGCACCCCATCTTTAGAAGAATCAGACAAAGCCATTGAGTAATAGGAGGGAGCTATCGATCTTAGCATAAAAGTTAATCAGCGGAGGTTATTAAGGCAGCAGTCTCCTGTGATTTATCCTTCTAGAATATGAAGAATCTAATATTAGATGCAGATCTGCAATGCAGGTACTATATACTAATCTCGGTAGTTAACCGTAGACGGAAACGGAGGTCCTCCGTCCTCCGCTGAAATATGCGGAACCAACCACGAGCTCTGTAAATTACTCTTTAATGATTATACCCTACATAAGCACTGATCTTGCTCTACACGGGCGCAGCTTCTAGTCCTTGGCGAAGTCCGAATGGGTGAATGCTGTGTTGTCCCTCTTGGTAGCTTTGAGTGGAGATGATAATGAAGATAAAATAGGATCAATGGGCACAGCTTTAGCAGTGAATATAATTCAAGCAACACTAGACTTCCATAACATGGTTGGTATACTTCTGACCTTGCTATTGACCTGGGTACGAAGATACGAAGGACCTATATACTACCTCTAGGGCGTTGACCTTACCTAAAGCCTTATGGAGGGTTTTACTTGGCTTGGTCAAATCTGCGGGTCACACTCATGAGACAATACCTTTAGATTGCCAAGAAAGTGTTGATTGACAGTTGCAATTATTGGTTTGGTTCGTATTTTGAGCTTTCTATCCATGCGGCGTCGATCCGCGGTACCAATGTTCCGCAAGTATGGGCTCGTTTACTCGTTTACTCGTATCAACAGATCCACCCAAATAGTATCAGGCTTCACCCATTGTGGTGATACCTACTGTAGATATAGAACAGTGGCAAGACATCGGCTTCTATATAAACACTGTGAACGACCCCTTTGTCACGGTATTCGATACACATCGCTGCAGTTACATGACCCAGCAATGCGTCTCAGTCCACATCTTCTTCTTGGAGCCCTACACGCCACCTCTGGGTGGGCCCTTCTGGCACCGCTGATCTATAGAGACCACCACGGCACACCTCACGCGGTACATAACAGAACCACATATACCCTCTCCTCGAACAGTACCGCTCCATCCGTCCTCATTCTGGACTATGGACGGAATGTGGAAGGATATGGGACCTTTCAGGTATCCCGGAGATCGGGGGACACCTCCGTGTTCGAGATGAGCTACAGCGAGACAGAGGCCTTGCTGGACACGTACATGGTAAGTTGGACTCTGATACTGCGACTAGCCTCCATGCATTGATTGACCCTTACCGATCCACAGGCGGATGGACCCGTGCCCCTGGCTGCAGCCATGGACACTTATCGCATCAATCGGTACAACATCACGGAAGAGAAGACCTACACGAACCGTCTGATCCAAGGCGCCCTCCGGTATCAGAAGCTGAACCTGTCGAGTGCTGGGGAGCTTGAGCTATCCTTTGTCGGCTTCAAGCCAGCTGTGCATGAGGTGCCCTTGTCACAACTCCCAGGATCCTTCCATTGCTCGGACCCCGTGCTGAATCGGATTTGGGAGACAGGGGCGCGCACCGTGCAACTGAACGAGTTTCCCGCGAGATCTCTTCCGGATTTCTGGGTGATTACTGATGAAGGGGCTCGCGTGGATAGCCTGGCGCCGCAGCCATTCGCGGCAGACTTCGCCGCTACCATGACGGCGTACAAGGTCGGCTTCTCTGTGAAGCCGGTCATGCGTGGTTTTGGCCTCACTGTACTGAGTGACACGTTAGGGAACGGCGTTTACATCTTTGTAGACGTCGCCAACTCGTCCATCTCGGCTCATGCTGGATCCACGGAGATTGGAAGTCCGCCGCTGGCGTCTGCTGTCCTGCCTCCAACGGTCGCCCTCAACCAATGGCACACGGTCGAGGCCACTGTGAATGTGACACAGATTATCATCAAGATTGATGGAGGCCCCGTGCTGGACTTCTCTCAAACAGCCACCTTTTACGGCTCCTTCGGACTGGGCGCCTCGTTCGGGCACACGGCCGTGTTCGCGAATGTCTCCTTGACAGCGTTCGGTACGCAGATGTATTCGTCGTCGCTGACAGACAAGTCGGCCCTGAAGGACTTCCTCCTGGGCACCAACCCGCTCCCAGTCAGCGTGGATGGCTCGCGACGGGATCGCATCGCCTACGCCGGAGACCTAGACATCACCGCGCGCACCGCGTTTGCCAGCACGAACGGTCTGGAATACATCAACGGATCAATCGCGCTCCTGGGGTCCATGCAGATGCTGCCGGGCTTCTTCACGCCGACCGCGAAGGTGCAACAAGCGCCGCGGAAGGAACCCATCCAGGCTAATATCACCGGCTTAATCGGGTATTCCTTTAGCCTGGTTAGCTCCATGGCGCAGTACTACGAGCAGACGGGAGATGTATCATTTCTCCGACACTGGGCGCCGCGGGTTAGCAGACTGTTCGACTGGGCGGATAGCCAGACTCTGCCTAATGGGCTGCTCAATATTTCCGACGCAACCTTCGGCGGGGACTGGAACTACTACGATCCGCCGCTGAGCGGCGTCGTATCCAAATTCAACCTTGTCTACGCATATGCCTTGAAGCAGTGGCTACCCCACATGGCGGACGGCGGGCTAAACGCGACGCTGTACACGAACCGCCTGCACTCCCTGCAAAAGGCGATCGCCACGCATCTCTGGAGCGACAAGCTCCAGGCCTTCTATCTCTCCGACGCCCAGAAGGACTTTTTCTCCCAGGAAGCCAACGCCCTCGCTATCCTCAGCGACACGGCGCCCGTCGCCGGCAACTGGTCCGCGCGCACAATCCTCGCCACCATGGCCCGCGATCTGTACATCCCCGCCGGCGCGCTGGCGTTCTCGAACGCAAGCGCGGCCAGCGGCTGGGCGCAGAAGATCAGCCCCTACGCCTCGGGATACCATCTGCAGGCGGCTTTCCATGCCAACGACCATGCTAATGCCGCGCACCTCCTCCGCAGCGTCTGGGGCCCTATGAGCGATCCTTCGCACGCCAACTACACCGGCTGCACTTGGGAGACGTTGGATGCGGATGGGACGCCCGGTCTGGGAGCGTCCACCTCGCTGTGTCATGCGTGGGGGTCGGCGCCCACGGCGGCGCTGAGTCGCTACGTGCTGGGTGTGAAGGCTGTCAGGCCGGGGTTCAGGGAGTGGAAGGTCGACCCGCAGACGTTGGGGCTGGAGTATGTGCGCGGTAGGCACCCCGTCCCGCAGGGAAGTATCCAGGTGGAGTGGTCATTTGGTCGTGACGGCCTGCTTAAGATGAGTGTCATTGCTCCTGCGGGAACAAAGGGGACAGTTGTGCCCCCTAGCCCGCTGAAAGTGCCGTTGTCGAAGTATAGAGTGTCGGGGCATGTGAAGGAAGTCGGTGGGGGGTTTGTTGTGCAAGGAGGGCAGGCATTCACACTGCAACAGAGCAGATAGTCTTTTGAAGCTTCTTGTTATCAGGTACTTAAGTCACCCGTATCGCTAGCGCTACACTTGGGAATGTGTACTCCGATGAAGCTCGGCTCCGTGGTAGCTGGATAGCCCTAATCCGACTTGATCTAATCCGACTTGATCATAAATATATCGAAGATACCTGGCCTTGGTACTATTGTCAGCCCCTCCATCATGGAAGCATCAGATAAAGCGATCGAGTAATGGGAGCTATCAGTCTTGGCAGCGATCTTATCAGCGGAGGTTATCGAGCGGCGGTTTCCTGCCATCTGTCTTTCCAGAAGGCCGAGGATCTGATATGGATCTGCAATGCAGGTACTGTGCTAATCTCGGTAGTTGTTTTTCTTTTTTTGGACGGGGACGGAGACAGAGCTGTCTCCGTCTGTTTGATACGTGTACTATTGAGCATAAGAGATATTAGGATTAAGATTAGTATTGGTATCAGTCGAGTGGCTCGTGATGTCCTTCTCGAAACGACAATGATAAACAAACAGTGGCAACCGCAGCCGACGAGGCCGAGGGAAGCCCGCCTGAGGAGAGTACGTAAAAGGAACATCAGTGGAGACGACCGTCGATGGAAGATCGTCTGGTGTGAAGAATCGGTAATGATCTAGAAAAAGGAGGCAACAGCGGTTTGCACCTCCGCGGGCGAAAAAGAAATGACAGGTGGGTTGGTGGCTGGGAGAACCGTGGATGGCCACGGACCTAAGGATCTTGCCGGGATTGACCTCGGCAGAGAACAAGATGGAATTCCGTGGGATTGCCCGATTGGGAGATCGTCTGCGATGGACGGGATGGATAGTGGACTCGTGGCGTATCCCATTATTTGGTCGTGATGGACTAGGAGGGATTGGAGAATCAATAGACACCACCGGGACCCTCTGTATACACCGGGTATACACCGGGTATGTACGTTGTTTATCTTGGTACTCTCGCCTCTTGTTCTGGATAAATCTGGATGAAACGTCGGAACATGACTTTAGACCGCCTTCCAACGGCGAGGATTCAGCTCGGACCAATTGAAACACAGACCGGCCACAGACCAATAGGAGCCCGTGCATTGCGCCCTACCAATCAGAGGGCTCCGATAACACAGGCGAGGCGACCAATCAGACGTCACAGGTGGAGCGTCTCCAAAAGTTACCCGATTGGTCCTGAAGTCAGGAAGAAGACTCGGTGAGGATGCGTGTGTCTACCATGTAGGTCGGGATGACTGGGGGGATGGGCCGACAGGTAGCACAGGAATGCATACCGAAGTACATACCACAGACATGTACATACCGTTGGTACATGCAGTTGTTATCTCTACTGCACTCCGGGCGGGATGTAGATGGCTCGTGAACTCTTCCCGACCGAGTAAGTGACCCGCCCGCCCCCCCGTGGGTACCGTTCCAAACCCTCGGGGTCCAATCCTAATGGAGCCCCGAACGGGGTCTGGTCGGGGAGATTCCCTTTTCAGCGACCGCCGTTGCCGATGGGGTAGGTGATCTTGCCACTGAGATAGACCATGCGTAAGAGATCTGGAGAAGTATGTATGTATGTATGTATGTATGAATGAATGAGAGAAAATGATGATGGAGAGAAGTAAAAGAGGAGAGGGAGGAGAAAAGAGAATGAGCGGTCAAGAGGCGTCACGATGAGGAAGAATGCAGGGATGTACATCGGTGAGTTCTACCAATGGAAGAGGGGATATTATCTTAGTATAATATTAATATTAATACTGTCCTAATATTAATATTCAAACTAGGTAGTAATAGTAATAGTCAAACTACCGGCAGAAGTCCGTCTAGATCCCCAACCCTCGGGCGAATCAATTCCCTTATAAGAGTCTCCTTAGTAACTTAACTGCTAGTAAACTCCCCGCCGTTCTCCTTATCTTTGCCTCTCCCTCGTCTTCTCGTCGTCTTCGTCTCCAACTCTCCTCTCCATCGACGCCTACTCTTTGCGTCATCATCTCGATCCTCTCTTGCCACTGCGATGCTGCTCGGTCTTGTCCTGGTGTTTCTCTAACCTCCTCATATCTATCCTCTTTCCCGGATCCCACTCCTAATTCCGGTTCCATTACTACACCACTACTACTACTACTACTACTACTACTACTACTACTACTACACCACCACCACCACCACCACCACCACCACCACTACTACTACACTACTACCACCCAATACGACCACACCCTATAACTCCCCCGACTTCATCCGCTCAACTCATCCTCTTCATCTCATCTCATCAACTTAATCAACTCATTCAAACACAATCATCATGGCCACTCACGTCCTCACCACCACCCCAAACCAAATCTCCATCTACGGTCATCCTTCTCCCGTCAACTCCACCACCACCACTCCCTCCAACAACTCTCCCACCTCGCCCCGTCAACAGTATCTCCCTCTCGCCTCTCGTCAACTGCGCCCTCCCAAGGCCCCTCTCTATGTCCCGGCGGCCTTGCGCCCGACGGAGCGTCCTCAGAAGGCCTCTCCTCCCTCGCCGCCCCGCAGCATCCATGGCTCTCTCGACAGCCTCGAGGAGCAAGACCCCATCAGTCGTCGCTCCACCATCGAGAGTGCCTCCAGCGGCGTCACCAAGCTCGCTGAGCATGAGTGGATGAAGTATGAACACCTCGGCGAGGTGACCGGTTCTCCCACTAGAGATCACTGGAAGGTAAGCCAACAACCCCGGGCTCCGATCGCAGTTTTATATCTCGCGATGGCGTGACGGTCGGCAGTAATGTCGCACCTCTCATTCTCTCGCGAATAATGACGTGATTCCCTGTCACCACGAACCATGCTAACTCTCAACCAGGCGGACTCGGCCTCGCCCAACTGCGACTCTCCCACCTGTCGCTCCTCCTTTGGCCTCTTCCTGCGCCGTCACCACTGCCGTCACTGCGGCCACGTCTTCTGCTCCTCGCACACCCCTCACATGGTGCCTCTCGACCAGGACGCCCGCTTCCACCCCAACGGCGTCCCCTCGCGTGCCTGCGACCTCTGCTGGCACGCCTACCAGCGCTGGGAAGAAGGTCGCACCGAGCGCCTAAACAAGATCCAGCAGCTCATGGACACGCAGCACCAGCAGGAGTCCACCCCCGAACCCGACACCGCCCAGGCCTCGCCGGATGAGGATGCCAAGAAGGCGCTGGCCGCCATGCTGGGGCCCAGCACGGAGATCGCCGCCAGCGTTCCCCGCGGCTGGAACTGGAGCACCTTTTAATGATACCCTTCTTTCGTTAATGATCGGAGACTGCAAGGTCGACATACACGAGAGACCGTTGCTTGTTTGCTTGTATTTGTTCGGATGGAGTTCGGTTTGCGATCGTCATAGAGGCGGGCGGTTTTAATTTCTGTTTTCCTTGATGTCAGGATACCCCGTCATTGTTTACAGCGACGATCCATTTGATTGTGTTGTTGGCGTTGGTGCATATAGACTTGATACTCATTAATCTATTCTATGAATCGATCTATCTATCTATCTATCTATCTATCGAGTCGTAGTATCTGTCTATTCAATTCTGTAAAAGCTCCATCCTCAACACCATCCCAACATGCTCAATCCCATCCTCAATCCACCGCCCCAGCTTCTCCTCCGTCTCAAATCCTACCCGCGCGTACACCCGCTGCACCTGGACCTGCGAATGGACCCGCACCAGGCCGTTCCACCGGCCGCCCTTCTCCGGAATCTCCTCTCCCTCCTCCTTCAACGTCCGTGTATACGCCTCCTCCACACAATGCGGATGCTGCTTGACCCAATCCAGTATCGTCCACAGTAAGTCCACCGCTAACCCGCGCCCACGATACTCCTTCCGCACAGCGACCCGCCCAATGCGCACGCACGGCTCCTCACGCAGGTCATACTGCGGCTTTGATGGTGTCCCCTCTTGCTGGTGGTGCGAAGCATGCGGCGGCGGCACAAGCCGGGCGGTCGCTACGGGAGCCTTGTCGTCGTAGACAATCCAGTGCCAGCTGCGTGAGTCATCGGCGTCGACTTCGAGTTCGAGCGGGATGTGCTGTTCGTGCACGAAGACGGCGATGCGGACGGAGAGGGCGTCGTTGAAGAGGGGCGATGCCGCCTGGCCTTCGTGAGGGGGCTGGAGGAGTTTGGTATGGAGCATGTTGTATATATACTGGGAGAGGAATGCGTGGGGGGAAAAAGTAAAGTAGGTACCTATCTTAGGTATGTGTGATGGGATGCGGAGATAGAACTAGTGCAAACACACCAAACAACTTTTTCTGCCTCCCCCAACAGCTCTCTCCACCGATCCTACAACTGCAGTGAAGTGGACTAAGGTGCAGCAAAAATGTCCCTCTACCACGACGCAGTCTCCATCCTCTCCGCCCCGGCGACAGGCGGCTCCTTCAAATCGCGCATCTACAGCTCGCGCTCGCTGCGCGCGAACCCGGCACAGGTCTACGCCCTGATCGTCGAGGCCGCGAAATGGGACATCCTCCTCAAAGAGGTCATTGATAATGCGGGGATCCTTAAACTTGAACCCAAGGTGCGTTAACCCCCTCTCTCCTTAATATTACAGTCTGTTCTGTTGCTAAATATGGTGGGGTGCATGCAGCTTACGCCACTTCTCGCCCTCCTCCTCGTCCACGACCACCTCCTCGCGAAGAACGGCATCGCCGCGCCGTCGTCGCATCCGCTGCGCGCAGCGGTGGAGCGGCATAAGACCCGGCTAAAGGGGGAATTTGTCAAGGCGCGCGTGCGGCGCGGATGTGCGTCGCTTGCGGATTTGAAAGCTGCCGTGCGTCGCGAGAAGGCTGCGCTTGCTCCACGGGGGAGTGTATATCCGCGGTGGGTGCGGGTGAATAATGTGCGATCGTCGCTGGAGGCGCAACTGGAGGGGACGTTTAAGGGGTATGCTCGGGTGGATAGTCTCGCGGCGCTGGAGCAGGATGGCGCAGAGAATGACGGTGCTGATGATACCAAGAAGCTCGTGCTGGACCCCCACATCCCTGACCTGCTGGCGTTCCCGCCTACCGTCGAGATGACGGCCCTTCCCGCGTATCACCGCGGCGAGATCATCCTCCAGGACAAGGCGTCGTGTTTCCCGGCGTACCTGCTTCTTGGCGATGGAGCATGGCAGGGGGATCTGCTGGACGGGTGTGCGGCGCCGGGGAATAAGACGACGCATTTGGCGTCATTGCTTGCGAGGCAGCAGTCCACATCAAAGAAGGAAGGTGAAAGCCCTCGGATCATCTCGATGGACGCATCCCGCGTCCGAGCAAAGACCCTGCAGAAGATGGTCGCCACAGCCGGCGCCGACACCCTCGTCACCGTCCTCCAGGGGCAAGATTTCCTTGCGCTCGACCCCGCCGACGAACGGTTCAGCGCGGTGTCCGGCCTCCTCCTAGACCCCAGCTGTTCCGGAAGCGGGATCATTGGGCGCGACGACGTGCCGAGTCTGGTGCTGCCTGCGGACGGGAAACCCGCGCCGTCTAAGAAGCCGCTGCGCGGGAAGAAGCGCAAGCAGCGGCACGACGAGGATACCGAGGAGAATGACGACACGCCGGCTGCGCAGGATGTGAGCCAGGAGGAGAACGAGCTCGCAAGCTCGCAATTGGGCCCGGAGCGTCTGACGAAACTGTCGAACCTGCAGACGCGCATTGTCGAACACGCGCTAAGTTTTCCGGCTGCGACTCGCGTCACGTACAGCACATGCTCAATCCATCTTGTCGAAAATGAGGCGGTCGTGGAGCGGGTGTTGGCGTCGGAGGTTGCGAAGCGGCGCGGATGGCGGGTGATGCGTCGCGATGAGCAGCCCGAGGGCCTGCGGAAGTGGAGGCATCGTGGGGTCCGCAGCGAGGGCGAACTTACGGTGGATCTGTCGGAAGAGCAGCTCGATGGGTGTCTGCGGTGTTGGCCTGGGGATGAGGAGGGCACTGGAGGGTTCTTTGTCGCGGGGTTCGTGCGGGATGGTCAAGAGGACGAAGCCGAGGGCGTGGAAGATGAATGGGAAGGCTTCTCGGATTAGACATAGACATAGACTACGCTACGATCAGAACGAGTGAATGAATTATGAAGATCTCAGATCTTATGAGCCTAGGAATGCCCGCGCCCGATGTCGGTGTCGGGCATCGGTATACACATCCAGTTTGGCGGCCATAAGAAACATGGTTGGCGGTTCGTCCGCCGTGGCCTGTGTAAATCGGACGTCCCAATGGCCCTTGCGCACGAACCAGGTTTCCGGAAAGTGCGTCCTCTCCACCCGTCGACGTTTCGCGACGTGGGTGTGCGTCTCCGTCTGCGATATCGTCGGATCGGGGAACGCATCTTCAGGTGCCATTGCTTCTCCGTTGACGGTCAAGTCGGTGGTGGCTGTGATTGCGGCAAGGACGCGCGTGGCGGATGCCGGCTTCTGTGCCTCCGTCTTCGCTTTGTCGGCGACGACCTGGACGAAGCTGGAGAAGCGCGCGTCGGTCAGGCCGATGAATTTCGGTCGGCAGGTAAGTTCCGCCGGCAGAGGGAGGATAGTGCTGTCACCGCCAATCTCCAGGATGAGATCGTGTGGTTTCTCATCGACAAACGGTCGTGCATATTGTACCCGGTTGGTGATCGCCGTCGACTGGGCCGATTCTACCGGCGCAAGGCGAATCCCTGACCGCCGGACATCCTCCAGGCGGAGCAGGATCTCGGATCGCGAGGTGCTGGGGTTGACGCTGATGTGGTGCGGGATGAGCTTCTGCTCAAGGCCGCGGAGGTGGAAGTAGCGACAGTCGCGGAGGAGCTCGGCGCGGTGCGTTTCGTTGCGGATGTCCAGCGGATAGCCGCGCAGCAGATGGAGGAGCTGGGCGAAGACGTCGCCGGAGCGATTGGGCACGCTGGGCGGGATGATAGCCGGGGGTCGGAGGAGACCGTGGCGGTTTAGTCCGGGGAAGACTTCGCTTGGAGAGGCGAAGAAGGCGCCGAAGCCGAGTGTGAAGAAATTGGGGGAGTCGCCAGGACCGGAGAAGATGTCGCGGGGGATCTTGAAGGTGCGGTCGCCGATTTGGATGACGATTTCGGATTCGAAGAGTTGCGAGATGAGTCTGGGTACTGTTGCTCATCAGATGGGGTATCATACGGGGAGGCACAAGGCGTACAGCTGTAGAACTGCGCGTCGGCAAAGAGTTTCACGAACGCCTCGCCATCCTTCGGTGTAACGTGGTACCCTTGTCTGTCAGTATCAACCGTCTGAGAAGACAGGGGGTTGGTAGTACCTTGGAGATGCCGCGCAATGTCTTTGAAGGTGGTTGGGTCACGGTCAATGTAGAGAGTGCGAATGTTGGAGCCATCAGCATTGGCGTGCTCCCATTGTTTTTCAAAGAATCGCGAAAAGTACGAAGGGGCTCTAGGAGGTTTAGGGAGATCAGCCAAGATATGGTGGTCAGGATGGTTACGGACCGTCGGAAGCGATGGAAGCGCCGGACAAGCGGAACAGTTCAGTTCCGATCTGGATGGAGAAGACCTTTTCCAGGGGAAGAGAAGGAGGGGTGGAAGAAGTCATGGTGATGGCTGAGAGTGCGACAGAAGAAGATAAGACGGTGAAGTTGAGGCATCTCGAGATGCGACTGACCGCCTTCCTATCGCAGGAGCAGCACACAATGTATGGATTATGTCAGCTCTGCATATCGCTCATGACCACGAGGACTACGACGACCACTTCTACTCTGTACTTCCATGTCGCCTGCATCTTCATCTCCCCCCCCCCTCATCCATCCGTCATACGATTCTCACGTTCCAGCCCGAATCAGCTCTCGTCGATCCGCTCATACCCTCAATCCTTTAACCCGTTAGCCTCCGCGTCGACCCACATCTTGTGATCTTGAACCCCAGACGGGCCTCGGCTGGAATCCCCTAGTATGGATTGAGTGCCATGGTTGGGGTTGATCCCTTTTCATCGCCCATGTCGCCGGTTCTTGATCCTCTTGGTCCTGACAAGATCACTCCAGACCTATTGTGGTGGTAAACCTGCCCTCTGGCACTCCGGGAGCCCTCCTATGGTAACGAGCTCGTTAGGATGCCAAAGATCTTCACCGAACCAACTCAAGCTAAACCGCAATCGACTATGATGGGCCATGATGGGCCATGAGCTCCCCCGTGCTTTCCCTGTCTTCCCCGCTATGCCACCCCACAAAGGGAAATCAGCCGCTCGGTCGCTTCGCAAGCCTTTCCCCTCTGGGCACATCCACATGGGCGCTCTTTAACCTTCCTTCGTATACAACAACACCTTTCTTCAGGCTATAACTATTCCATCCCCGTCTCCACCAAGCGTATCGTCTTCTCTTATTCAATTGTCTCCGTTGTCGTTATAATCGTTATACCTACGCCCCGCCATGACGGACCAGGCCGTGGCCTACACCCCTCTGGACGTGGCTCTTCCGCCCGTCCCTACAAAGGAAGTCTTCTCGGACCTCCAATGGACCACTCTTTTGGCCCTAGCTGACACTATCATCCCCTCCATTCGCACTCCCTCTGCCCCTAAATCCAGCGTCGCCAAGGTCATTTCCCAGTCCGAGTATGATGCGGTGCATTCGGACTTGGTCGCGCGCATTCACGCTCCCAACGCCCCCGAGCTGGCCACCCAGTACCTAGAAGAGCATGCCTCCTCAAACCCTGGTTTTCGCGATGGGATTCAACGCCTCTTTGCCAACTACGTCCATGAAGAAGGTCGCAATGGCATCAGCCTCATCCTCACTGCCCTCAAGTACGTGATCAACTTAATGTACCCATCACAATGTATATGAACTAACGGTCCCAGCACCAAGGCGGGCTCGCTGATCCTCACTGGCTCCATCACCCCCATCCAGAACCAACCTCTGGAATACCGGGAGAAGGTCTTCCGCGGCTGGGAAACGTCAAGGTTGCGTCCTCTGCGTGCCGTATATCGAGCCCTGTCGGGCATCTTCAAACGGACTTGGATCGTCTCCAGTCCAACTATCTGCCCCGTAATCGGCTTCCCCCGCGTACCGGTCCATGGAAAGCCCGAAGATGGCTTCCTTTACCAGTTCTTGCAGATCCCACCGGGTGACGAGCCTGAAACCATCGAGACGGACGTCGTCATCGTCGGAAGCGGCTGTGGAGGCGGCGTTACTGCGAAAAACCTGGCGGAAGCTGGCCATAAGGTGATCGTGGTGGAAAAGGCCTATCAGTACTCGTCGCGTCACTTCCCAATGGGCTTCAACGAGGGCCTGAACTCCATGTTCGAGGCCAGCGCCGCAACTGGTACCGACGATGGCACCATGGGAATCTTCGCCGGCTCAACCTGGGGCGGTGGCGGCACCGTCAACTGGTCCGCCTCCCTCCAAACTCAAGGCTATGTTCGCCAAGAATGGGCGGATGCTGGCCTCCCTTTCTTCACTTCGTTCGAGTTCCAGCGCTGCCTGGATCGTGTGTGTGACCGGATGGGGGTCAGCGCCGAGCACCAAGATCACAACTTTCAGAACCGGATGCTGTTGGAGGGTGCCCGGAAACTGGGCTATGCGGCGAAGCCGGTCCCCCAGAACACGGGTGGAACCGGACACTACTGTGGACATTGCACCATGGGATGTCACTCTACCGGTAAGAAGGGGCCGACGGAATCCTGGCTCGCCGATGCTGCCAAGGCGGGCGCCACCTTTATGGAGGGATTCCGGGTGGATAAAGTCTTGTTCAACAACACCAAGGGAGGCCAGGTCGCCTCTGGAGTTGAGGGCACATGGACCTCGCGAGACTCTTACTTGGGACTGTCCGGCGAGGGCGCGAGAAAGCGCAAGGTCATCATCAAGGCCAAGAAGGTGGTCGTCGCGTGTGGTTCCCTGCAGAGTCCATTGCTGCTGCTCCGTAGCGGACTCAAGAACTCGCAAATCGGCCGAAACCTCTATCTGCATCCTGGTAAGTTCGCAACCCCCATTCGACCTGTCTGACCCACACTCTGACTCGATGTAGTCGTCCTTGCGACTGCAGTCTTCGAAGAGGAGACCCGCCCCTGGGAGGGCGCCTGTTTGACCACAGTGGTCAACGAACTCGAAGACCAGGATGGCAAAGGCCATGGCGTCAAGATCGAATGTGTCACGATGCTGCCTCCCGCTTTCCTCCCGGCCTTTGCCTGGCGCGACGGCCTTGACTACAAGAAATTCGTGGCCAAGCTGCCACACATGGGTGGCTTTATCATGCTGACGAAGGATCGTGATTCGGGACGAGTGTATCCGGATCCCGTGGATGGCCGTTGCCGGGTCGACTACTCGGTATCCTCGTACGATCGGAAGCACATGGTTGAGGCGCTTGCGGCCAGTGCCAAGATTGCCTACATCTCGGGCGCAAAGGAGTTCCACACGTCGTGTCGCGATCTGCCACCGTTTATCCGTCCGCTGGAGGCTGATGCCGACGACGCCGAGGGTACGAATAACGCCGCGCTCCAGTCGTGGTTGGCAGAGCTGCGTCGGAAGGCTTTGGAACCGGAACGGACGCTGTTCGCCTGTGCGCACCAGATGGGCAGCTGTCGCATGGGCAAGTCGCCGCGGTCGAGCGTGGTCGACCCCGACTGCCAGGTGTGGGGCACCAAAGGACTGTATGTCATGGACGCGTCGGTGTTCCCCAGCGCTAGCGGGGTGAACCCGATGGTCACCAACATGGCGATTGCCGACTTTGCCAGTCGCGGATTGGCTAAGACGCTGTCGAAGGAGAAGAAGGAGGGCGTCCCGGTCGCTCGTCTGTAGTTGGTGTGTGTAACCGTGTATTGTTGATTGTACGGATATCCTTACGTATTTCTAGGAGCGTATTCTGAAGTATTGAATTTCAATCATTCATGATTCATAAGTCTATCCGTAAGGCGTATGCCACCCACGATCTACATGGGTCCGTTTAAGCCTTGGGGGTCTCGCGCTTCTCGACATACTTTTGCTCGCCAAACGCCTGCTTAACGCCCTCGGTCTCGATGGTACGCTTGTACCAGGCCATGACATTGGGGTACTTGGCCCGCATCTCCGCATCAATGGCGAAGACAAATCCCCACTGCAGCGCCGACGCGAGCGTAATATCCGCCAGACTAATCTTATTAGCCGTAACCAACCAGGTCCGTCCAGCCAGATGCTTCTCCATATACCCCAGCGAGCGCTCCAACTTCTCGAGGGCAGACTTCTCCGTCGCCTCGTCAAACGGCCGGATACCCAAACGAGGCACGACAAGCTGAATGACAGGCGCGATGGTCTCGCCGTCCGCGAAGGTGATCCACTGGCGGATCAGGGCGCGCTGCGCGGGCGTCGCACCCAGCAGCTGGTCGGCGGCCGGCCCGCTCTCGGCGACGTACTGCGCGATGGCATCGGACTCGACGATGGTCGTGCCGTCGGCGCCCTCGAAGGCGGGCACCTTGCCGAAGGGGAACTTGGCCAGGAACTCGGGGGTGCGGTTCGTCTCGCCCATCTTGTACTCGGGGACTTCGAGCTCCAGGCCGTTGATGTTGGCGGCGGCTTGGGCCTGTGCCTGTTAGTATGGGGGGCGGAGGGGGAGAGGTGTAGAGAGAAGGGGTGGGGAAGGGAAGAGGGTAGGGTACCTTGGCAACCCGGGGGTTGTTGGGGTAGCTGTAGATCTTGCCGAAGGGAGCCATTGTGTATGATGCTGGTGGGATGGTATACTCTGGAGTAGGGAGGTGATTGAAGACAAGGAGGTGAGGGATGGTTATACTATGGGTTATGGGTACCTAACTAGGTGGTACAGCATGATTACAAATGCTGACCGACTGTCTTGTTCCACTGTGGGGTAGATAGAAGCCCGTCGAAGATTGTCTCGTCTGCAGGAGAATCAACCTTCTGTTATACTACGCTGTATGCTATATCGAAAAGTGGGCAGACAACAGGGTACAATGAGGCTATACTTCTTTCTGGTTATGCTTATTTATCCTTGTCAGGCCGGAGTCATCTCACTGGCCCCCGGTGGCGTCAGCGACGTCAGCACCCTAGTACTAACCACGGTCTGCGGCTAACAGGGGTGTTGTTAATATAGCCTAATCGGGATTCTTCTTTCTATCATTTCTCTTGCATTTGGTTCTATCATATGTGCTCAAAGACAGCGTGGGTGCGATGCTTGATCTCCAACTGTCTGCCAGCCGAGCCCTCCACGGTGGCATACTCCACTACATTGAAGCCACCAACAGGCATATCACCGGATGTAGGCTGCGAGAGATGGTATACTTGTTAAGGCTTGATGTGCTGAACGGTCTGGGCCGATATTTCTGTAATAGTCGGTATTGCCGCCCGACTCAGGTCTTCTGAGGAATCCTTGATAGCATCCTCTAGACGGAGGTCCAATATCGCGTCAATCGTACTCGGTGACATCGCTATCAGGCTCGCCTTCCTGTCTATCGACTAGGATCGGGTCGGTGGATTCTATGAACAGGAACAGGAGACAAGCATCCAACAGGACTATATTCCTGACCAGGAGACTATACCATCTACATTCCTAATCTGGCAGTCAAGGCTATCGCCTGATCATATTTTGGCACAAGCCTACTGTCGGACCGTCCAGTTCAGGGGTTTTAGTCTCTGATCCGCACGTTTTCCGACAGTGGATGCCGTGCTAGCTTTATACTTTGCCAGCGCCCGACTCCATGCTGCATTCCCGGGGAGATCTCGCTGCCGATGTGGACTCGTTCCACCTTTTGGTCCATGGGCGGAACGGCCATGGTATCTCCATGTCGCGGGCGAGGCACACCATCCTCAGAATGGCCGACAGGACGATCAGGCTTTGGCAGGCAGTCAGGACAAGAGATGTATGGCACATGTAGCTGACGGGATGGAAGGAAGCAGAGAGGCAGGCGATATACTCGACCAGCACGGCTTCCCTGTCCAGCCTGTCTAGGCGCCCCGTACGCTCTTCTTCTGTCGCGTCGCGATACAGGGAAATCAAGTTCGGTACGGCAGTTCATGTCTGCGTGTTTGAGGATGTAGGGCGATCGGTCGCGATGTAGCGGAGGACGAGCCTTGACGAGATCTGTTGAGGGACACTATTCAGAGCAAACTGATGGATTGATTGTGTCTATCTCTTGGCCTAAGAGGAGCGAGGTTCCATACAAATTTCTATGGAGGTGGGCTCCTGCCTGGCGGGGGAAGAGATGAGCAATGGAATTGTATAGACGGACTATCTGTGGTCTTCATCACACTTGATGGATACTGAGCAAGAGAGAGAGAAAGTGATGGCAGCTGTGTGAGTCTGGCAAGGCTGTACTGCGATTGCACTCCACCACAGGCTTGATCTTGGTATATAGACCGATATAAAAGATAAATAAGATTGAGGAATGGTTAGGACAGGAAAGGCGAGGCTGGGTTGTATATATACACCAACCATTGAATAACAGCAGGCAAAGCAGAGAAGTGAAGGAGCTATATAAGTCACTCGCATGTTGGTATCATAAAGAAAGCATCGCTAGCAAACAGTCACAGTAATCACAAACAGAGACAACATTCATTCTTCATAATTGACGGCCTGCTCCTTCCGTAACGTAGGAGCATCTTCATCCGCAGAGCTGCGTCCAGCGCCCCGTCCCTGCTGCGACACATACCGAATCAGACTCTCGCACAGCCGGTTTAGCACCCACTCCGGCTCGGTTTGCGCCGCGACTAACGGACTGCCTGGCCCAATCCAGTCCCAATTGAGCACGCCGTACTCATCCTCATTCAGCACCGGCCCATCTGGACTGGGGTCGGTGAAGCGGATCATCTGCGAAAACTCCACCCACTCGTCGTAGGTATACCTCTTCGCCTGGCCGGTGGTGGCGTCGTGCGCGGTTTGCTGGATGGCGTAGGCCAGTCGGCGGGCCATCTCCTGCACCGAAGCGGTCTCATCGGTGGATTTCCCTTCGGACGAGCGGACGGGTTGCGTGGACGGCTGCGACATGGACGGGGATTCTGCGAGGCCCTGCTCCAGATCCGCGGTGCCAACGAGAAACCCCCGTTCGACGCGCCTCCGCTCTTCGCGGCGCTGTAAAGCGGTAGAAATAAGCGGCAGCTTCCCGAGAAAGTCCTTGTACAGCGCCGTTTTCGGGAGGACGGTCCAGTCGGCGACGAGGCTGGTCGCGCGTTTGAAACCCGCGACGATGGTGTCGCTCATCTCCGAGATCAGCGTCGTCATGGTCGGGATGGCCAGCAGCGACCACACCACGAAGAAAGGTTTGCTAGCGTTGGTGGTGGGGGCGATGTCTCCGTAGCCGATGGTCAGCAGCGAGCAGAAGCCGAAATACAGCGCTTCGAAATAGGTCAGCTTGGCCTCCAGCGCCCAGAAGACGACGGCGCCGCACGTCCACAGCGTGCCGAACGCAATCACGCTCAAGATCATCCGGTACCACCGGCGGAAGTAGACGGTTTCGCTCTGGATGGCGCGCATTGCGGCGAACCGGTCCTTTTCTTCTTTCATCTCTCCCAGCGGGGGGCGGCCAATAGTGGTATGATAGAAGGCAGTGATGGTACCGGTGATTGGGCGTTTGCGAGAGTAGTACGGTCGATAGGTGATCTGGGTGGCTTCGCGGTCCAGGCCGTTGCTCTCGCCCATAGGGGGGTGCAGGTTTTCAATAGTACTGGCGTGTTCGTACGTGGCAGCACGACGCTTCTCGATGTGCTTGCGCAGCACGTTGGTGTCTTGAATTTCGCGGAAGAACTTGTTGATACTGCTGACGACGAGACCAAGGATGATGATGCCTATCACAGCGTAGGGGAAGATGAGCCCTCTGGCGACCGCGGAGGACGCCGTGACGTCGCCGAATCCGAGGGTCAGGATCGTAATGTCGGAGAAGTACAAACCTTCTGCGAAGGAGATGCCGATAACTCGCTGGAAGACGGCGGCCCCGATGATCAACCAGACGCCGAACGCGGTCGTTTGCAGAATTAGTGTGCGCTGGTGGTCGGTGAGCGCAAAATGCTGCGGGTAGTGGCCGAGGAGATAGCCGGTGATGTTGATCATCAGGATGATGGTGAGAATGAAGTACTGTACGGCAGCGATGACGGCGTACCAGTATGCCTGGGAGTAGGTCTGATCCGGAGCATCCGGACCAGCGTAGATGGCCGTCGCGGACGTGACCGCGATCAACTGTTCATTATGAGAGAGTGTTCCTATGATAGTACGATGAATGCTTACAATGCCCATTGCGAGCGCCCACAGGATGATGGACAAGGGTAGGGCGACGATGTATCGGACGGTGCGGGTGAAGTTGAACAACAGGAAAATGTTGCCGGCGACGCCGCACGCCAGCGAGGTGGCATTCAGAGCGAGACACCTGTACGGTCAGTACACGCGGACAGTAAATTTATATAGGGTAAAACTCACCATGAAGGATCCCTGATGGAGATCTCTAGCGGGCCCCCGTCTGGGGTGGTCTGGCCGTCGACAATGCGGCTCTTCCACGGCATCGCCAGAGCGACAATAGACATGACATTGGCGAAGGGAGCAGTGGTCGCAGCGATGAGAGGAATCGCCGTGGAGGCAAACCACCAGTTCTGGGGTTCATCATCGTCGGGGGGTCGCAGGTTGAAGGGCTCGCATAGTCGGTGCCATAATGACGGTCTTTGCGGAACGGCGCGACCATGAAGCTTTTCTAGCTTGTGGGGACTCATCCCGCAGTCGGAGTTCTGAAGGATGCAAACACTGGCCTAGTGGTTCCAGTTCGTATGGAGATATGACATTTAGCGGAGAAGATGAAGTCCCACCACGAGATCATCCAGGCAGAGCCGGATTTCTTGGAAACGGCGGACGATACCTTGGAACGCGCAACCCAAGAAGCCGTTCGGGAATCATCATTGTTACTCCACCTTTTGTCAGTCTGATTAGTCATGGCCTTCCGATGATGCAGCAGTAGCCCAGTAGACAGTGGTAGATATTGTTCAGGCTTGCTGTGCTTAGCAAACTATATCCTGATCACTGCCTCCTAGAGGATTGGAGAGTATAGACGAGTGTGTTGTCGCCAATACGAGACGACGCTCGGACGCTGCTATGACGTCTTCATCGGACACGTCTCTGAGAGATGATCTGACCAAGAGCATTGACTGCGTATTGCGATAGCTCGAACGGTTTCTCGAGGCTCATTCTATTGTAGGTTCTCTGGAGGTGTGCAAGTAAGTGCATCTAGATGTCTCGTAGTTGGACGCCCAGGTACACAACGGCTAAATGGAATCAGCATCACCCAACGCGCGATTATGGCTGAATTGCCCGACAACTTATCCGGACTCCGCCTTATATCAGTAGAAGGATCGAGGCGACTCTGCAATCCATACGCCACAGCTATTCCTGACCTGGATACACAGCAACTCGACATGTCCTCTGTCAACCCCATCATCCCAGGCTTCGCGCCAGACCCGTCCGTGGTGCAGGTGGGAGACTGGTTCTTCCTCTGCAATTCGACTTTTCATCTCTTCCCCGGGCTGCCTATCTATGCCTCGCAGGATCTCGTGTCGTGGAAGCAGATCGGTCAGTATCACCCACTACAGATGGCGAACCGTGCTCATGATGGAGTCTAGGAAACGCCATCACCCGGCCATCCCAGCTCAGCCTCAGCAAGTCAGACACCCGCCTCCACCCGTTGCAAGACAAAGACGCCGTGCTGGTGGCCTGTGGAGGCTTGTATGCACCGACCATCCGCTACAAGGACGGCATCTTCTACATCGTCTGCACTAATGTCATCAACGAGGGCCCCGAGACCACCACCGCTAACTTCATCGTCTCCACCAACGATATCTGGTCCAGCACATGGAGCGACCCGGTATACTTTGAATTTGACGGCATCGACCCCAGCATCTTCTTCGACGAGCCCACCGGCAAGACCTACATCCAAGGGTCCGCTGCCCCAGGACCGCACACGACCATCAACCTATTCGAGGTCGACCTGGCCACCGGTCGCAAGCTCTCCGAAGAAAGAACCATATGGCGTGGCACCGGCGGAATCTACCCAGAGGGACCCCATTTGTACAAACGCAACGGCTGGTACTACCTGCTCATTGCGGAGGGCGGCACCCACGAAGGCCACATGGTAACCATGGCACGCGCAAAGGACATCTGGGGCCCGTATGAAGCCTGTCCCAACAACCCCATTCTGACTGCTCGCGATACCGATGAGTATATCCAGTACACTGGCCATTGCGATATCTTTGAGGACGGCAGGACGGGAAAGTGGTGGTGCACCTGCCTTGGGGGGCGAAGAGACCCCGACGGCCGAGTCCTCATGGGCCGAGAGACATTTATCACCGCGGTGGATTGGAGTGGCGAGTGGCCTGTCGTTGATCAGGTGAAGCTGTCGCCGAAGGGTCTGGAGGTCGACGCAGCCCGTCCCCGTTTGGAGGCGGCGCCGGGTGTCGACTTGCTGTATATCCACGATCCGGTCTTGGAAAACTATAGTCTGGTTGATGCTACATCTGGGACGCTGACGGCGTCCCGGGTTGCCCTTTCACACCCGCAGCTGAGTCCTTCGTTTGTTGGAAAGCGGCAGCGCCAGTTGAGTGGCAAGAGTCATGTGAGGATCCAGAACATCGACCAAGATTGGGGTGCAGCAAATCTTCGCACTGGGCTGGCTTCTTTCAAAGACGAGCATCGCTATGTTTGGATATACTACGATGCGGCGGTGCGGGCTGTGGTCGTGGAGCTGGTCAACAAAGCAAAGGACATGCATCGGGTGGAGAAACGTCAGCTGGAGACCGTCCCTGGTTCTTTGAATTTGAGCATTGAGTATACGGAGAGCGAGTATCGCCTGCTGTATTCGGCCGAGGGGACTGCGCCCTGGGTGCATGTGGCAACGGTCGACACTCTCGACCTGACGGACCCTGATTTCACTGGACCAATATTCGGCGTATGCGCCTTCGCAGAGAGTGGTGGCACTAAGGTTGAGTTCCAAGATCTTTTCGTTGACTAGATAGATAGACTAGATAGACAGCTAGCTACTACAGCCATGAGAGTGGTTAAACCATTGCACCCGGCTGAATCTCGAACTACGTGACCGGTCACGGGCAACATCGCAGCTATACCCTGCTCCTTTACCATAATAACCGATTGGCCATCGACAAGACTCGAATCTGGTCCGATACAGACGGACGATCTTGGAGCTCCTTGGCTGCTGGGCACCGGCTATCTTGGACGTATCTAAGTACCGATTCGCCAGCACTATGGCGGGATGGGGTGTTTCTCCGGCGGGACTCCATGCTAGCGAGGCGCCACAGTACACGCCGAGGTGCGATCCTTTGGCGATAGCTGTAACAGGCCTAGAACCAATCTGTATACCAAGATACCCCAGACTGTCATCTGAGCCTCCCCATGGGGAGGATTGTTTGCTAATAGGCTCGTATCGGGCCAAGCAAGGAGTATAGCCTAAATGGCACAAACCTTGGATGTGAAGCTATACCTTGCTTGCTTTATAAAGTACATCCCATGGCCTCGTTTGTCCATAGTCATCCCCGGTCCTCATCCTTGAACACGAACATCAGTCTCTCTAACGCCGACATGGGTTTCCGCCTCCGCCCCCCGAAGACGACTCGCGAAGTCGTGCCCCAGAAACCTTCCAAGGGGCACTACTTCTTCGCGCACAGGGAGTTCCCCCGCGTGCCCTGGTGGAAGCGCAAGAACATGCGCAACCTATACATCTACATTGTGCTGCTGATTCTCACCAACACGGCCAATGGCTTCGACGGGTCCATGATGAACGGTCTGAACACGCTCTCGTACTGGCAGGAATACTTCAACTACCCGCGCGGCGCGATCCTGGGTCTCTTCAACGCCTCCATGAGTCTGGGCTCTCTGATCGGCCTGTTCTTCGTCCCTTACCTGATCGACTGGCGCGGCCGTAAGATTGGCCTGCTGATCGGCTCCCTCATCATGTTGCTGGCCGTGGGCCTGCAGTCTGGCGCAAGGAACTTTGGCATGTTTGTCGCTGCGCGCATTGTTATTGGCTTTGGAGATTGTATCGTGCTGGGGAGTGCGCCGCTGCTGATTGCGGAGATTGCGCATCCGCAGGACCGCGCTGTGCTCGTGACGCTGAGCGGTGCCTCGTACCACTCTGGTGCGTTCATCGCCAGCTGGGTGACGCTGGGCACGTTGTCGATTAAGGTATGCTCCTTCACCCTGGTTCTTCGACACTGCCCCTCAGGCCGCAGCTAACATCATCTAGAGCGACTGGTCCTGGCGCCTGCCGAGTCTGCTGCAGGCCATCTTCACCGTGGTCATCGTGGCCGGCATTTACTGGATGCCGGAGAGCCCGCGTTGGCTGATCTACAAAGACCGCCACCAGGAGGCCCTCGACATCCTGATCAAGTACCACGCCGAGGGCGACGAGCACGACGAGTTCGTGCAGCTCGAGTACGCCGAGATCAAGGCGGCCATCGCCCTCGACAAGGACATCGGCCACACGGGCTGGGTCGACTTCCTCCGGTCCAAGGGCAACCGCAAGCGGATTGCGCTCATCACCGCCCTCGGTCTCTTCAGCCAGTGGAGCGGCAACGGCCTCATCTCCTACTACCTGAAGTACGTCATGGACAGCGTCGGCATCACGGACCCGCAGACGCAGCTCGGCATCAACGCCGGCATGAAGACCGAGGGTCTCGTCACGAACTTTGTCTTTGCCTTCTTCATCGAGCGCCTGGGCCGTCGCCCGCTGTATCTCGCCTCGACGATCGGCACGTTCCTGGTCTTCAACGCGTGGACGATCGTCTCGGCGCGGTATGACATTGCGCCTAACAAGGCGCTGGGATATGCGTTTGTCTTTTTCACGTTTTTGTACGGCCTGTTCTATGACATTAAGTAAGCCCCCGACTCCCCCTCCCCTTCCCCTACCCTCCGAGCCCACGGACAACCGACTAAATCTAATATGATAGATCCGGCCTGATGGCGACTTACACGACCGAGATCCTCCCCTACGGCCTGCGCGCCAAGGGCTTCACCTGGCTGAACTTCTGCGTGACGGCCGCGCTCTTCTTCAATCAGTACATCAACGCGATTGCGCTCGACGCCATCGCCTGGAAGTACTACATCGTGTACTGCGTGTTCCTAGCGTTTGAGGTGTGGGTCATCTTCTCGTTCCTGATCGAGACTCGCTACACGCCCATGGAGGAAATCGCCAAGTATTTCGACGGCGACAGCGCCGTCGATGTTGGTGAGGTCGCCACGGCCGATATGAAGGAGCGCGGGCTGGACTTGGATACGGCCAAGGGTGTTTCTGTGCATGTCGAGAAGCAGGGATAGTCTACCTGTACCTACCTGGGGTGGTTGTGGAAGGCGTTGGTAGCTTTTCTGAATTTAGCCTAGTAGGCCGTATCCTTGTCTATTTTCCAGGTACTCCATAGAGTAAAGTACTGGTAGAGGGTCTCGCCACAGCTCCTGGCAGCAGTACTCCTACGGAAGAGTACTTCCTTGGCCATGCCTGTATACCAACGGAGTACCTAGGGAAAGGATCCGTATGAGGGGCTCGATTGGCCTGATCGTAGAATGGCAAGTCCCCGTGGCGCTAACAGACGATAAATTGGATTCGTACACTAGCTGTCGCACTAGCAGGCGTTATCGGGCCCACTAAACACGATCACTGTATCTATTTAAGGGTTGGCGCATCTTGGCTCGGCTGTTCTACTGGGTCGACTTGCCGAAGTCATACTGAATCCTGAGTACTGCACATTCTACAGTGTACATGCGGTTGATCGCAATCGAGTGAATTGATTGACACTAGTTAATACAGACTCTTGCCGGACACTAACGGGCCACGATCCAGGCACCACACGACACAGGAGACTACCTGGCCACCAGATCAATCTAGACGCACTGATGGTAGTAAGGGTTCCACTGCTTGCAGGTCGTGCCGCTCTCACAGGCACCCGATCCAGTCCAGTTCATTCCACCGCACTGGAAGTACTTCTTGATGGCGCCGGCAGACGAGCCGGCGGCAATTTCCGACGCAGCGGCCGTTTCAGCGGGCTCCGCGGGCTTGCAGGCGGTTGCAAAGGTGGTCTGGGCAGGCGCCGCAGTGCTCTCGCTCTCGGCGGGGACCTTCACAGCAGAAGTGACAGCGGGGGCTTCGGGGGCGGGGGCTTCAGGGGCAGTCGACTCGACGGCGGACGGAGCGGGCGCGCTGGGCTGGGCCGCGCTGCCACCCTTACCCTCCACCCAGACGGACGGGCCGGGAAGGTCGTAGGCGGTAGGCGTCGGGTAGTAGATGTTGAAGTGGATGTTGGGGTCGTTGGGCTGGTACATGCCGGGAATCTTGACGACCTCGGCGGGCGAGCCGGTGCCAGAACCAGTGACCTCGATCTGGGCGCAGGTGAAGTAGAACTCGGAGTTGCCGGAGAAGCCGCGGTGCAGGCCGATGTGCTCGACACGGACGAGGTACTGGCCCGGGGGCATGTCCTTGGGGATGTTGAACTTGACGGTATCCTTGTCCCAGGTGCACCAGTCGGTGTCGACCAGACCATCAGAGATGTCGCTGCACACGCCCTCCTGGTACACCTTGAACCAGTCGCCGGAGCCGTCGTACTTGGTGACGTCGCCGGGGGCCTTGGACATGTAGACCTGCAGGGGGCCCGGGTGCTTCATGGTGGCGCCGTAGGCGAGCCCGAAGCCGATCTCGGTGCCGGGGGCGACGGTGTAGACCTTGGTGGAGGCGGCGGCGTCCATGGAGCCCTTGTTGCAGCGGAAGTCGTTGGAGAGGATGTCGCCCGCCAGCGTGGGCATGTAGCCGTTGCTGTTGCGGCGGATGTACTCAAAGTCCTGGGACACGGAGCCGTCCACCAGGAACTTGGAGAAGACGTAGTGGCCCGAAACCAGCGGAGCCACGCTGGCCAGCAGCAGGAGGCTAGGAGAGAAAGACTTCATGGTGATCCAGCGACGGTAGTCGAAGAAAGAAGTGGTGGAAAGAATGAATGGAAAAAGTGGTTGGTAGCGAAAGAGAGAACTCCAACGAAGAAAGAAATGAACGAAATGAATGCGATGGAGAACAGTATCCTCATGGGATGGCAGCATTTTATAGAGTCGATCCCAAGAGCTTGTTGTCCAACTCGTCTATACAAAACACAATGTCTTGGAATTGCCAAGAATCACCAAGGGTCCGGGTCCACAAGGCTATGGCCGAAGAACCCTTCATTTCGATAACGGTAGAAGGATGCACCCTGACGGAGTCGAAGCCGAGGTGAAAGCATTCTGTCAAAGCTTTGGTGGGTTTCCACACGAGTCCAGCCTCCGCCGGAAATGTTCAAAATGGCATAGTGTGAAACATTTCGTTTCATATAGCTGGTGGGCTCACAGTCCAACGCGCCTAGTTTACTACTCGGCAGGATACCATGACCGGTTCACTGTTCTCGGCAAGAAGCCACCGGCTGAAGTCCGACAATTATCCATGCCTAGGTAGCTACGGCGTGGCTCAATTACTGGTCATCTTGCCTCACGGTGGGGATCAGTTGGAGGCCATGATTTTGTCCAAACCTGAAGGCTATCTACGGAGATGTCAAAGGATCAGGGTGCAAGCGTCCCTAGGCGATATCGTTTCAGACTGTCTCTTGTTCAGCCACTTACTGCATACTCCATGGTCCAAGGCGCGAAAGGCCGGTGAAGTCAGTAACAAAGGTTCAGATGAGTGCAGGAAAATGGGGGCTCCATGTCTAGATAGACAGGAGAATGACTATGTCAGCAAGCTGTCTGTCTGCTTGGGAACGTCCCTTCAGCTAGGTTCTAGGCTTAACGCGCAAAGGGCCTTCATGTTCATAGCGCTGCTTCTATTCCATGTGTTTTGATTGGATGGTTGTAGCAAAAGTAGATCTTACTCCCACCTTCTGGATGGTAAGCCCGCCGTCATATAGTGTGACATCGTTGTGTCGACACGGAGCAGCTGGACGGATCATGCTCTTCTCAATCATAAAGACCTATACAGATAGATATTGACGCTTCGGCTTTGGTGACAATGGGATGTACCGAGGTAGCGATTGAGTCGACCAGTTATGACGGTCCTTGCAAGATGATAGTACTCCGTAAGCATAGCTGTATATCATTAGCTCGTCTCCCTTGAAGCTCGAGTGAAACCTACGTCTCCCTGGCTTTCTCTGAAATTATACGTCCGCTGGATCAGGAAAGGTCACTGCCTGCCGAAGGTTCTGGCCATTTCATAGATCAGACGATCGCCCTGTCCCTGACCATGGCCATCACCACCTTCATAGTTTGCTGTCCGTCAGAGTCTGCGTTCCGCTGCGTGTCCAGTAAAAGTCCTCAAGAACTCTTCCCCTTCTAAACCTCTCCATCACCTAGTGTAGCTCAAAATCAAACGTCGATACTCGACATCAAGCGCATGCCGTCTCGTCCAATTTGACGCCGGTCGGATAGGCAAAGCGTGCATGATTGGTGAGCTAAATGGCTCGGTGGAGGCATAATCCTTTGTTTCAAGGGACTGGGCAAGGGCCAGGAACTGTCACCGTATAATGTCTCTAGCGATATTGGCGAGCTGAACAGCCTAGATGCAAGCTAGGCTAGGGCGTTTGAAGTTGGATCCCATCGATCCACCGTGGGTACAGCTATCGGCATATTCCGATCCTGTAGTTCCGCAGTGCACAACAGCTTGTCTTCTTTGACCGCTGCCTCTGGTTGTCCTTGGGAAGGTGTAAAGCATCTGCTGTCATGCGTGAGCAAGATGCTGTTGGTGATATATTTGCACCATTCAGGGTGTATACTATTTGGTACAAACATACCTAATCAGAAAGAAGATCTCGGAAAAGGATAATGTTTCTGGTCTGCAATATATATTCCATAGATAGCTGTATGCTCTATAGTCTGGATGCACGGGAATACGTCACCGGCTGTACCCAGCACCCTCCCACTTACACCGGCTCAACCTCTCCATCTCCAACTTTCAACTATCACTCTCAAACAACCTCATGGAGCCACCCTCCTGTGATGCCCCCTTCTCCATTGCCTCCTGAATGTCCCTTACTAGGCCTCCCTCCAGAACTTCACCTGCTAATCGCCTCCCTTCTCGCATTCCCCGACGTTCTCCGCCTCCGCTGCACCTCCCGCTACTTCTACCAGTTGATCCCCCCTCTCACCCATCCCCAACTCCTCGAAGCGGAAACCACCGACTACGCGATCGCAAACGATCTTTACGCCTGTCGATACTGTCTGCGTCTGCGCCCGGCAGCTCGGTTCGCCGATCGCATGCTGCGACGCCGGCGCGGGCGATCCGGTCATGACGCAGCGAAGCGGTTTTGCGTGGAATGTGGCATGCAGCCTCGCCGCGGCGAGGCCAGATACGGCCCTGGGGCGCAGCTGGTGATTCAGGGGATGTTCGTTGTTATTTGCGTCGCGTGTAAGGAGTTTGCGATAGGGAGCTGTGATCGGTTTGGCAGAGGGACGCCGTATTGTGCACGCTGCTGGGAGGAGAAGGAGAGACAGCGGGAGGCTGAGATGGAGGAAGAGAAAGGATGACTGGATAAGGCTTGGCTTTTTGTCTACTTGCGATGCATACTCCGGAGTTGTGTGCATATACCCGACTGGGCTTTGATTGTCATAGGCATTTTCATGATTCAACATTATATCCACGACTAATCTTGTCTCGCAGGGTCCAATGCAGGCTTGTTACCCAGAAACTCGTCAATCTGCGCCATCACCTCGGGCGTCAACTTGGGCAACAGTTTCAGACTCTGCACATTGTCCACGATCTGCTCCGGTCTCGAAGCGCCCGTGATCACCGACGAAACATTCTCGTTCTTCAGACACCACGCCAGAGCCAGCTGGGACAGCTTGACCCCAAGCCTATCGGCCAATTCCTGAATGTGTCAGTACAGAATATACTAGTACATCAACTGCGACGCCGTGAAACTCACCTTGAGCCCAACAATCTTCTTAATGGTGGCCGCCCACTGCTCATTCTCCCAATCTTTCCGAACGCGACTCGCAAACTTATCATTGCTCTCCGCAAACCGCGAGCCCGGCGGCGGCTGCGTCGTGGCATCGTTATATTTCCCGCTCAGCAGCCCCATCTTCAGCGGCGAGAAGGTGGTCAGGCCCAGCCCGAAGCGCGAGTACAGCCGCTGGAACTGGCCCTCGACCTTCTGCCGATCCAGCATGTTATACAGCGGCTGCTCGACGATGGGCGCGATCAGCCCCAGCGACTTGGCGATGCCGCAGGCCTCAGCGATCTCGTCCGCCGACCACTCCGACGTGCCCCAGTAGAACGCCCAGCCCTGGTCGATGACAAAGTTGAAGGCGCGCACCGTCTCCTCCATCGGGGTCAGGCGGTCCGGCCGGTGGGCGTAGATGATGTCAACGTAGTCGAGTTGCAGGCGCTTCAGCGAGGCGCACGTGCCCTCGATGATGTGCTTTCGCGAGAGTCCGTGGTTGTTGATGAGGATTTCGCCGTTCGCCAGGCCCCAGTTCAGCTACGACTGTCAGCTATTATCGGATCATCGAGGTTGTTCGGGACGGCAGCTTGCCTTGGTGCTAATGACGATATCGCTGCGCTGCCAGCCGAGCGCTTTGATCGCTTCGCCCATGACGATTTCTGATTGTCCGCCAGCGTAGCTGTCCTCATTAGCTGTCGCCACCCTGCAAGTGTGTCCTTGTTGTACCTTTCGGCGGTGTCGAAGAAGTTGACGCCGCATTCGTACGCCTGCTTCATGCAGTCCTGGGTGATCTCTGCGCGGGGTTAGGGCGATGGCGACGACTTAGTCGGGGGACGTACTGCTGTCAACATGGCCTCCAAATCTAGCGTCGGGTTAGAGAATGCATTCTAGGGGATAATGATGATGAAACTCACGTCAACCATCCTCCCAATCCAATGACTGAAACATGCAGGCCCGAATTGCCTACTCGGCGATACAGCATGTCCTTGTTCTTGTTCGGCCACGCCATTGTGAATATACTGGGTCAAATACTATCCTCTCAACGTGAAAAGAGTGATGATGATGCCTCGAGAGAGGGGCACCCAGCAATTTATATTCCGCGACGACAGCTCTGTCCGTGTCATTTTGGGACGCCGACACCAGCAGCCGGCGCAATTGGCTGGACCGATCTAGTTCTTCATAGTCGAATTGCCGGCTCCATCAACACCAATCATGACTCAATCGGAGAGCGCGGGGCGTGGGGGGCGTCGGAGGAATACTCGGAGGGTCTTCAAGCTCAAGATCTTCAGATGGTGGCGGCATTTCTCGACCAAGAGTATAACTACTCCGTACACGACGAGGATGCTATCGTCTCCTGCGGCTTCTTTCTTATATGCGCTATACCTACGAGTGTGCTCACTCATCTCCTACCTCTTGCTATCGACTCCAACATCCTGCCTGCTTACGGGAAACCCCCGACCACGATCGCATTTATGCACATAAGGATACATTAACACCCAGAGAATACATAACATAGAATACATTCTCCTGCTACATCAAAGTGACTGTGTGATGCTTCTTTGTGGGGCGGGATGGCGTGCCTGGTGGAGAGAGTAGCGCAATAGATAGAACCACGATTACTGCCGCAAACAATTCCATCTCTACTCCATCTATCTTCACTTCTCCTCCTTCATCATCAATCGACCAGCAGTTCCTCCTCGTGTCGAGTGCTCTCGGCCGGCCAAGCGCTGCCCCGCACAGTCGCCCTCCTCACTACATGATGATCTCGGACTTCCTCCTTGCCCAACTCGACTTTCCGACCGCCAGGACAGCCAACTCTCATAATGTGTCATCCAGCTAGTTAAAAGGCCATCATGTCTCCTAATAGAACGCCTGCCACAAAACGCGCATGCGATGGCTGCAAGATTCGCAAAATCCGATGCGGCGGCGGCCATCCGTGTCCGGCCTGTACCAACGCGCGCATCAAATGCACCTATATCCGTGTGCAGCAGCCGCGAGGGCCGCAGAAATTACGAGCGACCACAAAGTACTTGATTGATCAGGCCCAGCAAGGAACCGATACGCAAGGTGGACTCTCAGAGCCGGCGGGAGATGCCGCCGTGAGGAATGCCGGGGACTCCTCCGAGGGGTGCGAGTCATCATGTTATTCACAGCTGTCGCATCGCATCACTGACACAGGAACTAGATCGCGCATCCCAATCAACATCCTCGCCTCGCCCCTGTACATCTACCATGTGCGCATGTACCCCGTCTGGCCCATCGTCGATGTCGAGTCCGTCATTTCCCAACTACGCCAACACCCCGACAGCGAAGAGACGACAGAGACATACGCGCTGGCCACGGCCGTGGCAGCGGCGACGATAGCCCAACTACGCCTGGGACATAACTCCGGCTCTGAAAAATCCATCACGGCGGATGCCTTTGCGGCTGAGTGTCTCCGCGCGCGCAGCTCGTCTGGCTATCGGGAGCGAGTAAACCTCAACACGGTCCGGACGTCCTTCTTCCTGCACGTCTACTACGAAAACCAGCACTCCGGCGGCAGCGAGTCCCTGCTGTATCTCCGGGAAGCAATCTCCCTCGCGCAGATGATGCATCTCCACCGCGAGAGTGCGTACCGCGGGCTGCCCGCAGACGAGCAGCAGATCCGACGGCGCGTGCTATGGCTGCTCTTCGTGACGGAACGGTACACCTCCAACACAGTATCTACGCTTTCCCATGCGACTCACTAACAACTAAAAGCGGCGTCTGCATCCTGCATAAGCTCCCCGTCGTGCTCAAAACGAACATCTCCACCCCCGAACTCGACGTCAACGACGAACCACAGGTCCTCCCCGCCTTCCTCAAGCTCCTCAACCTCTTCCGCCTCTTCGAGCAGTCCGACATGTTCAGCATCATCGAAGACGACGAACCCGGCCTGCAGACCCAGACCCTCCCCGCAAAGGTCCAACACCTCGACCGCCGCTTCTTCGACCTCCTCCAGGACAATCAGCAGGACGGATCCACCCTGCTGGACCACATCTCCGACGTGCAGAAGGCCGATCTGTGCGTCACCAGGCACTGGATGCGGATGATTCTGTGGCGCTTCTCCGCGAAGACGGTCGTCGACTCACCGTATCCGTCGTCGTGGTGGCCGACCTCGCCGTCTTTTCCGGTTATGGTCGCGAAGGATTTGCTGAATATTGTGTCGCAGCTGCCGCGCACGGCGATCGAGGCGCATGGGCTTGGAATGGTAGGGTACGGTGCTGTATGACAAAGTCTGGGATGTGCTGACGTGCGCAGGAACTGAAATTATATGAGATTGCCAACTCGCTCGCTGACGCTGTCATGAACCTGGCCATGCTCCCGAGCGCACCGTCATGGGACGGTGACAGTCGGCCGAGTAGCATTTTGGCCAGGTTGCACTCTATACTGTCGACCTTTCGCGGGGGAGGAAATAAAGAGCTGGTCGAGATTTTGTACAGAAAGATGGCAGAGGCGCAGTCGCGCAGCGGTCCAACGCTGTTTACGCAGGTGAGGACGCGGGAATCGAGACGGAAAGCTTTGGCTGAGCCGGAGGGGACATGCGAGGACGCTCCATCGTTGCGACAGCAATCGGCTACAAGCCGTGATTCTGCCGATGAATGCTTTGCTACAGGGTCACATCTTGCGCCGTCAGGCTCTGTCAACGAAGATCGAGGAATAGGTACAGACTGTAGGGCAAGTAACGACCTAATCTCCGCTGATACAACATCCGCTTCACTGGGGCAGCTTTTCCAGCCCTTGGATGCGGGACTCTCGGCGCAGACATTTGATTCTGTGTTTAATGCATACATGCAGTCCTCGTGGGAGACCGGGCATACAACGGATCCGTCTGGGTTTCCGAGGCTCTCACCATGTCTGCAGCCTAACCCTGTGGACGCGTTGCTCGATGATTTCATATCACAGGTTCCAAATGAATACCCGGACAATCTCTTCACAGACGACAGCTTTATGGGCCAGAGCGTGCCGGTAGAGAGCTTTCTATATTGACCAACAATCCAATACAATTTATGCAGACAGCTCATCCTATACATATAACTCCACACAGACAGAAACTAGTACTTGAAGCGGAAATCCAGCCGCTTGTTCCCCTCCTTTTCTCGCGCGGTCTGATCAGCCTGGTACACCAGTCGCTCCTCGGGGGACAAGGCCCGCCATTTTTTGTCCTTCTGCCGATTCATATATCTCAGCGCCTCGCGCTGCACGAGGAACGTCACCAACGCCAGCGCACATATCGATATCAGCACCTTATTGCCCGTGTAGTAGTACGGCGCATCATAGCTCCTGTAGATCTCTGCGTCCAAGTTAGCATCTATCCTCCACGCACAGTCCAAGATATGCAACTTACGCGACGCAATCACCGCCCCAATCTGCACAACAACATTATACGTCGCGGCCGTAATAGCCCGCTTCTTCACGTCGAACGTATTCTCCGAGATCCACGCCGACACAATCGGATGAAAATACGGATATCCCGAGATGAGCGTCCCAATCGCAAACCGCGGCCAGTTGTACCCGTAGTCGGGCAGGCCGAGCAGCGCGGCCAGCAGCGGGAGGGTCCAGAACTCGCCGAAGATGCAGTGGAAGGTGCGCTCGCCGAAGAACTCGCTGCTCTTGGAGAGAGTCAGCATGAGGATGATCTGGAGGACCGCGGACGGGATGGAGAGCATGTTGGCGTCGAAGGTCGAGAAGCCCAGCCGTTTGAGGGTGAGCGAGAGGTAGGCCTGCACGGGGTTCTGCGGGATGTAGGCCACCAGGCCGATGAAGTAGAGGCCCCACATGGACTTGTCGCTCCAGGCGTTTAGGACGTCTTGCAGAGTGGCGCTTTCTTTGATGTGGGTTAGGCCTTTGGAGGGGTCGTCGCGGAGGAGGCGCTGGAAGGGTCAGTGGGTGCGTTGGTGTTGGGTGGGTGTACTAACGTTGATCATGATCACTTCCTGGCGTTCGGTGTACCAGGGGCGAGGGTAGAGTACGCTCTTTGTTTGCGTGGGAGAACTGGGCAGGTAGAAGAAGCTCTGCTCATGACGGTTAGAAACGATCTTCTGCTGAGGGACAGACACGTACGATTAATCCAATGACAAATGTGATGAGACCGTCGATGAGAAACAGCCAGAACCAGCCCGGCTTTCCCATTACGCCTCGCATCTCAAGAATTCCGGCGGCGAGGAGAGACGATATAACACGGGCGATCTAGTTCATTAGTTTTCCCAGCTCTTGCAGGACTGCATGCGAGCCGCACTCACATTCAGAGTTGACCAGAAGAACGCCAGTCGGACGGACAGCTCGTTCGTCTTGTAGAAGTAGGTCGCGAATAAGATAGCTCCTGGGATGAATCCTCCCTCGAAGGCGCCAATGAGCGCCCGCGTGATATAGAATGCTGCCCGGGTTGTCATCCATGCCTGCGTCCAGGAGACTAAACTCCACGCCAGCATCATCAGAGGCAGGACGCGTCTGAAGCCGAATCGCTTGATGAGGAGCTGCACTGGAAACTCTGTCGCGAGGAAGCAGACTAGTTGGATGGTGGTGCCCTAGGAACTTGTCAGTGTCATACAGAACTGTCAACACGATGGACGCCTACATTGTTGTAGTCATTTGTCGTCAGTCCTAGATCGTCGAGAAAGTTGTCGGTCAATGCGTTTGACAAGTTCCCTCGGTCGAGTTGAAGCCCAAAGAACTGCTCAATCAGTAGCCGTTCATGCAGATTGGGTAAAACACGTACCATCAGACAGATACAGGTCAAAAGCAGCGCATCCGTCTTCCTAACCACCGCCCGCTCCTCCTTTGGCGTCCATGAAGCGGTTGGGTCAAACCGATGATACCCTTCATAGGTCTCATGGGGAGGAGTGACACCGGCGAGGTGTTCCTGTCCAACCTCTGGTGATTTCGAGGACTGGGTGTCTTCTTCATCGTCGACTCTTGCCGGGCCCTTGATGGCCCGTTCGATATCCACCATCGGAACTGACAATCAACAGACGTTGGATACTAATACACTGGAAAATGGAACACAGAAATGTCTGTAACAGCGCGGTGACCGTCCAAATACTTATATACGCATGGACATGGCCATGTCTTGTCTTGCACTTGTGCATATAGCCAACCACAGCCGCTGGATTGTCGACAATAGCAGCCGATGGTGATTTGGCGTTGGCGACGGAGGCGGATTGCACAACGCGGAGCTACGAGCACATCATCGCCTGAAGGCGCAACTAGACCGAAACCAACGGACTTCCACAATGTATTTCAGCCAATGGCCTGCGCAGTTCTAGAAACCCCGTTTTAGCGTTGAAAATAGTTCAAGCGGATGTATCTTGTTGCGGTGATTTACTTGAAGAGGGCATTGGGCAGATCTAACCTTCTTCCGACAACCCCAAATCCACAAGCCAACACAGCAAGTAACTCCAACTGCTCGTTTCCCCAGATTCTCCAGGTTTCGCGGCTAACAACTGCATTCCTCGGCAAAGAACTAAACCCGGAGACCACCACTCACTAGACCGCTGAGATGCCGTTTGATTCGTCGCCCGCCGGCTTAGTATGGCGAACTATGGACGGGGCTGCTGCCATCCTCCGAGAATTTCGCCGACAGCCCCGCCGATAGAAGTGCCGGCGTCGTTGCGGAAATAACACCTAGACGTGGATGATGAGAGACCCCTCATAGTCATGCGGGGGTGATCATCAAAGGAGCACACGAGTCAGTCTAGATGGCATGACGAACATGATGCCAGAAATGACGCTGGCACTCGGTATTGTCTGGACCTGCAGCATTTTTCCGGGACATCAGATTCAAGAGTCAACGTTGAATGGTGTGGTGGAGAATGTATCTAGAACACCACGAGGTACGGGGCTCTCGGTCCCAAGGATATAAAGGCTGGCTCCCCACACGCCGCCCGAAGGATGGATTCTCTTTTAAGCCGTAAATAAATCGCCTTCTATATTCTAGATTCTGTGCAGAGAATATCATCATGCCCGTTGCCGTTCAGAATCCTTCTACCCCTACCATCAGAGGGGGGCACGAAGAAGCTCGTCCACGCATTGCACAGCCGCTTGGTTATTCTGGAACCCTAGACTCGTACACGCATAATGACCTGACGCCGGTGATCGGGAGAAAATACTATGGCCTGCAAGTCGTCGACATCCTCAAGTCGGAGAACTGCGACCAGGTCATCACAGACCTTGCCGTGACCAGTACGTTCTCAGCCGATAGAGTACTGCTATGATATCGAACACACCTAATACATTACAGTCTCCAGACGCGGAGTGGTCTTCCTCCGAAACCAAGACGTGACACCGCAACAGATGCGCGAGTTCGGCGAGAAGCTAACCGCTCTCGCAGGATGTGTGAGTATCCTCGTCAAGACACAGCTCTCACCACAACACTAACCAGATCCAACAGCCAGAGTCCTCCGGACTACACGTCCACCCCCTAACCGAAGAAGGCAGCGAACTCGGCGACCAGATCAGCGTCATCAGCAGCGAGAAGCAGAAAAAAGGCGGCGGCCTCACCCACCAGCTCAGCGATACCAGCCGGTTTGCCTCCGTGGGCTGGCATACTGACATCAGCTTCGAGCGCGTGCCGTCCGACTACGCCATGCTGAAAATCCACACACTCCCGAAAACCGGCGGCGACACGCTGTGGGCGTCGGGGTATGAGATCTACGACCGCCTGTCCCCGCAGATGGCAGAATTCCTGGAGGGCTTGACGGCGACTCATGATGCGAGCTTCTTCCACGACGAGGCAAGGCGGCTGGGAAATCCGCTGCGGAAGGGGGTCAGAGGGTCGCCGCTGAACCAGGGAGAGGACTTGAAGGCAGTGCATCCTGTGATTCGGACGAATCGTGAGTTCTCCTGTCTGCTAGTCCGTCGATTTGTCCACTGACAGTATAATCAGCCGTGACTGGATGGAAATCCGTATACGTCAACAAGGGATTTACGAAGCGCATCAATGGTGTGACAAAGGATGAGTCGGACATGTTGCTGCAGTACTTGTTCAATGTAGGACGTGCGTGTCCCTTGCCAGAAGACGGTCACTAATTTTGCTTAGCTGGTGACGCAGAATCACGACGCGCAGGTCCGCTTCAAGTGGAACAAAAATGACATGGCTATCTGGGATAACCGGTCCACTTGGCATTGCGCTACGTACGACTACGTCGAGGCGCGAGCAGGTGACCGCGTTTGCAGCCTCGGGGAGGCCCCGTATCTGGATACCCAGTCCAAGTCAAGACGGCAGGCTCTTTCGGAGGCGTGAGAGTCCTTATGACAGTTGCAATGATGCGTGTATTTAGAAATTTTTGATCATAATAGCGGTGTATGTCAAATATAGCATTGAATTCGTGGTCTTATTTTCTCCAGGTTAGTCTTGACATGGAGTCTAACACATAAAACCCAATGTCGACATAACAAAGACCGTTATTGCTAGGCCTTGTAGGGCTCTGAAAGCCGCATGTAGTTCCAGCATACTACGTTCAGTTAGCAACGAAAGCAACATAAGATCGGACCACATACTCGAATAACCCATGTCATTACCAAAGAGCATGTCAAGCATATGTCTGCCATGCTGCGTCCCCTCTGGAGAACTATACGATACGGCGTTGTGTCCTACTGCAAGTCCAATAACGGCCGGTGAATCCTGTAGCTTCAGCAGCTGCGGTTCAGATTGGAGACACTCGGACAGCATCAGCTGGTGCACATTGTGCCCGGCATGGTAGCCCATGTGAATGGCTCCTCCACATCGTTTGATAGGTGCCCACGAAGCAATGTCCCCAACCGCGAAGTGATTCTCTGCATGAGGAATTTTTCCGGGAAACTGTAGGCTGCTGTACTGTCAGAGTCGACCACGTCGAAGGTAGTGTAGTTAGAGAAACTTGACATACGATGGTTGGATCAGAACATAGCCGTCTGTGTCCAGCACATTCTGCGGGAGATATGAAGTGGTCGGTATGCTCTTGGAAATCGCATTGATGACATGGCCTGCCTGCATCCGCGTCTTGTCGGCCAGGGTAATCTGCCATGTCTGTCTGCTCTCCTCCGATTCCACCAGGACAGTCTCCATCACTCGCTTCCCCAGTACGACCTCAACTCCCTCCTCTTGCAGAACAGAGGCTACCCGCTCTTTGAAATCTTCTGGCAACGGCTCTGCGGACAGCAGTCTATCGCGGGAATGCACGAGAGTCACCTTTTGCGAGGGATACAACACCTTGACCTCAGCCGCTATCTCGACACCCACAGCGCCTATACTCTCGTCAGCCACGCCTCATTAAAGAATTTCGGTTGGCGCAAGGTACCTCCACCCACGACCACAACGCCGTCGCTTGCGTCTTTTATCTTCCTCTGATGGTCTCGCGCTTCTTGAAGAAATTCGAGTTTTTCCACTGACTGCGGGACAGTCGGAAACGTCCGGCGCAGACCGGAACTCGCAATGAAAAAGTCATATAGCACCTCCGTTGGTGTGCTGGCTCCCCGTTTATGTACTGCAGCTATCTTCCCTTGGGAATCTATGCTGCTGATACTCCCGCGAATGAACTCGACATTTGAAGACTGTATCGCAGGGATCTCTGCATAAGTGACCCATGTCTTGGACGCAAACTCCTCGCACGCCAAAGCTTTCGGAGAGCCAATCAAATGATCTTCAGACAATATTCATCAGTACCTTCGGTAAAGAGATCAGAATCTCCGCGGGTGGACTTACAGAACCCATCGCGTTCATCTACGATCGTGATATGCACTGGGATTGTGCTTCCCGGAGTTTTGGCATCTTGCGTATGGTCGAAGCGGGCTACCCGGCCATTGCAGAGGTCGAGTAGCGTCAACGCTGCGCTCAGCCCTCCGTACGAGCCGCCCACGATCAAGACGCGGAACGGCCGTGTCCGAGACAGCATCCGCTCATTAGAGGGCATGGTGTGATGGTGACGGATGATCGATGAAGGACTAGGGTGTTGATTCAAGATTCCAGGAACACGTGGTGTCTTGGTGAAATTCCGATATGTGGCACTTGAAAATGGGCGCTTGCTTTGTACTGCAGTTGTTTGAAATGTCGAGCACGCCCAACGGCAGGGGAAACGAAGGGTACAAAGGTTCCGATACCAAGGAATGGGATGCATCGATGGTTGAGACTAAAGGCGTTCAATGCGGCGGTGAGACCTCTAATTTATTCTAAGGAATATAGAGGCTTCGTTATATACATGGTCAAACATCGGAAGACCAAGACCCGGCTGGGCGGCTTGGTCCATCCGTTCGTATCCCTGGAATACTGGGTCCGAGGCGGAGCAGTATTCTTGTCCTAATATACCGAGTATGTGGAAATTGCTGAGACGGAACCGTGGCTATGTCTTGGATGATGCGATGCCGGAATCGGCCATATTCATGATGCTTCAGTCCAGCCCCACTGTTTGATCTTATCAGATGCAATTATAGAGTTGGGGGTACTGCCAGCTGATTGATAATAGAAACTCGGACATAATGCCAAGTGGGATGGTCGGAGATAATTTCGTAAAATCATCCCATGGTTTGAGAATGGAGGATTAGCAGCAAAAGCAAACCGGCCTCAGCTCGTGATAGACCGTGGGATGAGGCGGCGACACGCAGGTTCTCTCAGTCATGTCTATGCAAGACCCATTCCCACCACCTTTTCTCTTTTGCTTCTTTTTCTTTCTTGCTTCTTCCTCCGTCTCTCTTGCCTCGTATATTCATTAGTAAAAGTTGCGGGGTTGGATCACTGCCACTTCGAATGCGTTCAATCATCGTTGTCCTGACCCGCGGTGTCGGTGAAGGAAATCAATCACCTGGTGGACCATGGGGCATGGAACGAAGTCGATCTTCGGGCCCTGCAGTAGACATGCTGCTGCCCTGCGTATGCTGGAGTAGTCCAGATACCCGTAGCACATCCATCTGCAGGGGGTGATCACGGAATTCTGCTGGAGATCATTCGGGTATCTTCAGCGACATCCTACATCCTTTAAAGTATACCATTCTGGCCCAACTCTTCAGCCACGTCTACAGAGTCTGCTTTGATATTTACTTTAGCTAATAATCACATGCTCCTACAGGCACCACGAGGACACGGTCCCCTTGACCGGACTAATCCCTGAAAGTCAAGATATCGCCAAGGAACCCACCCGTGGTGGCTACTGACGGATGCTCGGAGAATAACACGCAGCCGCACTGCAGTTGGCATATGTACTCCATACCTGCTGGCAAGATCATCTACTCACCGATCCCTACCCAGGTGGTAGGTACCTACCGTACCTCTTAATGTTTGTGTCTTCTCTGTTCCTCCTGTCTATTAGGTTTTTCTTGATGTTTTCTACCGGACAAAGGCCGGACTTGGTGGGATGCGCCATTTACTCTCCTGCAGCTAAATTAGTGCGATCCAGGAAAAAAGAAAAATCTGACCACACGAAATGGCAGATGCAGATGGCTTCCTCATGAGGCATAGTCTGTTTTACATACCGTTTGTCACGTTACGGAATTACCGACGATAAGTTCGGCATCGATACAAGCCAAACTTACCATACATCAACATCCAGCCCCTGTATTTGCGAATTTACATCTGAAGAATCAGGCCACTCCACATAGTCCACTAGCCCAGCGATGGATTCATGGTCGTTTTCATTATCAGCCCCCATCACCGTCAGCAAGCCCCGAAGCTGCTGCCCAGATTGGCCGGTGGCCCCGATGTGCCTAGATCCGTCGCAGCTATGGACGTCCAGCACACCTCGGTTAGAGACAAGGGCAGGGGTCTTGTCCAGGTTGAAATAGATGGCTTCTTCTAGGCTGATTACCCCAGACTGCCTTTCTTTTCTGTCCCCAGTTTCATCCCTCGATACCCCTTCAGCCTGCGAAGATGCCCGCAACCGAGTCGATGCTCCCACTGGTTCGCCTGCCCGAGCCCTACAAGACGACCTACGAGCTGCAGGTCGTCTCCGTCGAGCATGGTGTCAGACAGTTCCAGCTACGCCGATCCCCCCGGGTGGACGAAGGGTCTCCGCCGCCAGAGCAGCTGCACCATGATAGCCTCAAATTCACCGATCTGACATCTCCCGCCGCGTCCTCGGTCCCGTCAGAAGGAAACAACTCTGCATGGGCTCGCGCCCAGAGGGCCCCCGTCACGCAATGGACATGGGGTGGGAAAGCAGCCCCGACAGTCGGTCAGATCTGGGCTGTCGTGTATGCGCTGGTGACGCTGCGCAGCGAATTCGAGATCTTCCGCGCTGTCCTCTCCGGCGAAAGCAAGGACCTGCTAGCACAGGAACTCAAAGCCGTCGGACTCGCTATTGAGCACCCCAAACCTTCCGCGCCGCCTGGTCAACCGACACCTGCGTCCCCCGACCTCTCAGACCAGCTGGTCATCTACCGCAGCACCTTCTGGCAGGGAGCTGGCTCTCCCTTTGGACCGCGCGCCGTCTGGGTCGCTGACAACAGCATTCACCACGGCCTGCGCCGGCCGCTCACCACGTACCCCCTGCACCCGATCCAGCACACCCTCACGACCAAGTTCCCCGACGTGCGTGTGCACGCCGTGCACCCGGTGCGGCCGCCCAAGCCCGCGCCGGGCTCGATGATCTACAGCCGCTACATCCCGCACCTGGACGAGTTCTTCTCGATCTGGGCGCTGGACTACACCAACGAGGAGCACCTGCAGCTCTTCCACAAGTGGCAGAACGACCCGCGTGTCGCGAAGGGCTGGAACGAGACCGGCACGCTCGACCAGCATCGCGAGTATCTGCGCAAAATCCACGAGGACCCGCACCAGATTACCGTGCTTGCCAAGTTCAACGATACCTTTTTCTCCTACCACGAGATCTACTGGGCCAAGGTGAGTTCACTTCTGACAACCGAAAGGAAGGCAGCAGCCTGACAAGAACAGGAGGACCATCTGGGCGCGCACTACGACGCCGACGACTGGGACCGCGGGCGCCACTCGCTCGTGGGCGACATTCGCTTCCGCGGCCAGCACCGCGTGATGGTGTGGTGGTGCAGCATCATGCACTACATGTTCCTCGACGACCCGCGAACCAAGTTCGTCGTCGGCGAGCCCAAGTATACGAACCTCACGCCGCTAGCGTACGACCACGCCACCGGTTTCAATCTCGAGAGCGTCGTGGATCTGCCGCACAAGCGCTCCGCGCTGGTCAAGGCTCGGCGCGAGAAATTCTTCCACATTGCGCCGTTCCGGTTTGACGGGTCTGATGTGCTCGAGCGGGATCCGTTCCGGGCGTTGAAGCTGTAGTCGTCGGGGAGAAGGTTGAGTAAATGGTGTATATTTCGTCTTTCGCAGTTCCTCTTTGGGCGTTCCCCCTTTGGGATAATGTATTTCTTAGGTAGTGAATAGAGCGGATATTTGCTGTCACCACGACCAATACCACAGAAGAATCAATCCCCGTAGCCCAGGTGTTTTGGCCAGTGCGGGCCCGTGGTATTCGCCCAGGATGGATGGGTCCGTCGGCGTCGACGGCTCGGTAACAAGTTTTCTGGTACAGATTATCTGATCCTGGAGTCGTACGACATACAGTACCGAAGAACACCCGGGCAGAATCTAGCGTGTATTAAACAGGGAATCTTCCGAGACCGGACGAGAAATAAAATTAAAGTGGGCCGTCGGGTGGATGCAGAACTGATTTTGTCTTGGCGGATTCCATCTGATTAGATGATTGTCTAATCTGATTGATAGTCGGATCTGTCTCAGATGTGGGATTTGATTCAGTTGAGCCATGGCTCATGTTTGCGTGGATTCGAGCATTCATGTCAGTTTTGATCAGATAACGGACTGACGAAGCCTGTGTATAGTTCGCACAATGACTTCAAATAAACGGGAAAGGCATGAGTGTACTTGAGGTGAAAAAAGAAAAATGAGTCAGAGATAAATCATTCCAAGGGTATACACTCTCTATATACAACTCTATTATCTAGAACATAGGCAGACACTCTTCAATTCGCCTTGCGCTGCTCCAAAACTGCCGCGGCCATCTTCCGCAAATCCACCTTGCGCACCTTCCCACTGCCCGTGATGGGAATTGTCGCGTCCACGCCCTCCTGTCCAAACACAAAGACGTACTGGGGCGCCTTGTGCCGGCCGAGGGTCTCGCGCGTCCAATTGCGCAGCTCCTCGTCCGACGGTCGCTTGTTCTCGTAGCCCGGCGCCAGCGCAATAAACGCCCCTACCACCTCACCGTACTTCTGGTCCGGAATGCCGATAACGGACGCGACCTCGATGGCCGGGTGCGCGGCCAGGCGCTCCTCGATTTCCAGGGGGTAGATGTTTTCACCGCCTGTCATAAAAACCGTCAGTTCGAATACGAACTCGCTTCGACTGTGCAACGTAGTGCTGTATGATACTCACCGCGGATGATGATGTCCTTGAATCGGCCGGTAATGGTGCAGCGACCCTCCGCATCGAAGAGCGCCTCGTCGCCCGTCTTCAGCCACGTGGTGCCGTCAGCGTCGGTGATCAACGTCTCAGCCGTCTTTTCGGGATTGTTCCAGTACCCCTTTGTCAGTTGGTAGCCGGCAATGCAGAGTTCCCCGCGCTCGCCGACCGGCACGATGTGTCCGTACGCATCGACGATCTTCGCCTGCGCGTGCGGCATCACCTTGCCCACCGTGCGGAGGCGGGTCTCGATGCTGTCGGTAGTCTCTGCGTTGAAGCACGTCGGGGATGCCTCCGTGAGCCCTACAGGGAGTCAGATGCAATTTCAATATATCATGTCACGTTGGTCCTACCGTAGCTGCTGGTGTACTGCGTCATGTTCAGCTCCTCGAAGAGCCGCTTCATGAGTGGCCGGGGCACGGGCGCCCCAGCGATAATTCCCGTGCGCAGGTTGGAGCTGTCAAAGCCGGGCGGCTTGGGCAGGCTCAGGATCGCCTCGAACATGGTCGGCACGCCGTGCAGGGCGGTACATTTCTCGTCGGAAATGGCGTGGAACACGGCCTGGGGGTCGAACGTCTCGCCGGGGAAGACGATCTTCGCCCCGTGCGTGACCACTGCGAGCATCCCGAGCACTAGACCGAAGCAGTGGAATAGCGGTGGCGGACAGCACAGGATGTCGAACGAGGTGAGGTTCATGCGGTCGCCGATGAAGCGGGAGTTGTTCACGAGATTGCTGCGTGACATTCATGTTAGTTGGTCTTTCTTTTTGTTTACTTCCCAGCTGTGGCGGCTTACTGGTGCGTCAACATGGCCGCCTTGGGGTTCCCGGTGGAACCGCTGGTGAACTGCAGGTTGCATACGTCTTCGGGATGGAGCTCGGTCTCGCGGTCCATCAGGGCGTTTGTGGGGAGGGCAAGACCCTTCTTGATGATCTTGTCGTATGTGCTGAAGTTTTCGTATGTGCCACGGAGGATGAAAATCTCCTCGAGGGCTTTTGAGAGCCCATTATCCTTTGGGCGAGGGCCCAGCTTTGTGAGGACTTCCTCCAGGGAGTGGCGGCCGATGCGAGGGGTCAGGAAGAGTAGTCGACAATCTGCACAGCAGTAAGGAGAGTCAGAATAGGAATCGGTGGTGGTTATATAGGATCTGCATACCCGTGTGATCAAGTGCATAGTACAGCTCGGACGGAGTATACGTGTTGTTCAGCACCACCAGGATCGCTCCGACCCGCGCCGCCGCGAAGAAGACCGAAATGTACTGCTCGCAGTTGCCCGCCATGATACCGATCCTGTCTCCCTTCTTGATTCCAGAGGCCAGCAAGCCGCGCGCGACTCGATTGGCCTCGTCGTCCAAGTCGGCGTAGGTCCATCGGGCTCCCGTCCAAGGAAACACAAGACACTCATAGTCGCCATACTGGAGACTCTGCAGCGACAGCAGCTCGCCAAGTGTGATCTCGAGCAGCTCCGGCTGAGTTGGTCCGTAGACGACCGAGAGCTGCTGCGTCACCTTGGGAGGCTGAACGTGAGATAAGGTCTGTTGCAGACGCCGCACAGTCGCCATCTTGAAGTGCACTGATACTCCTGGGGAAAGGCAAAGACCGAAATTCTACGGGGCTATAGCGTGGAGTACACTAGGGAATAAATAGAGAATCCTTCCTCTATTCTAGGGATCTCTCGGAATTCATTCGATCTGGATCCCAGGTAAGGCCCATGACCATGACACCACTAGTCCAGCCATTCGGCACTCGATACCCAATATAGCAAGACAACTAGGGCTTTCCGGAAGAGAAAACCCACTTGTGATCCAGTTTCCATCCGACCCGTACCACTGTCTCCGATGAAAGAGTCATCTTCTCGCATCCTGCCGGCCTGGTATTCCAATAACCCTGGTCTTACAGCCTCGCTTAAAGAAAGGGGGCAAGCAACGACGTGTTTATGAGCAGAATACCTACCGGATATTTCTTGGCGGCTTCTGCATCTCCACAGGAAACGACCAGTACCAGCATGACGCGAACAGCCGACGCAGTTTTCATTCGGCCATGCTGCGTAGACGCATCTTGGCGTGAGATCTTGGCGGGTCATGTTTGGTACGGAATCCCATCAGATAAGAAATTTGCATTTCATGCGGCCTTCCCAGGCTGAAGCGAGACATCATCCACTATGTGGAACTCGCAGGATTCGGGATGCGTATTCATTCGGTCGAGGTCACGTTGCATGATTCATTTTCTCGCATAGATCTCTTTGCTTTCTTTAGGGCATCGAGCGTCTCCAACGGTAGACTCCTTCGGCAATCAGATAGGGTGATTTGACTTCTGAATAAGTTTCATTTCATTGAAGACTGCGAATATCGGTGCGTGTTTGATGCAATGCTTCTCAGAGAGAATCGTTATTCTGCTGCATAACTGGTTGGACGTTGTCTCAAACCGCGGTGGAGAAAGTATATTAATATGCATGGTTTGGTATGTCAGTCGTACAGCCTGGAAGATCCTTCGCGTGAGGGAACTGCGAAAATGACCGGAATAATGGTCTTCGCTCGTAGACTATATTGAGCCACATTCCATTGCGGTCATTGCACCCAGACAAATACCAATGCAGATCAGCAATGCCAGAGCAACGTCCGAACGGAACCATCCGACACTTTCCTAGAAGGGCTGAATCAGCCCTGGCCGGAAGGGCGGCTCGATTTCGGGGTTGATTACTTGTTTGTGCAAGATCGGCAAGGTCTCGGTCCAACGACGACTGCGCATCGGACATACTTGTTGCATACTTGGAGTCGTCACTGATTCAGGTAAGGGTTTTGCACAGATTATCAGACCTGTCCAGTTCAATCACACGTATCAAATTAATTACCTGGAAGGAAGCCCATCCCTGTCTCTCGAGCACGGCGACTCCACCACGGATCAGATAGTAGGTACACTAGAACGGATCAGATAAATCGCTCACCATGCAAGGATTGGTGGAAAACATAGGTCCTCCCTAGTGTTATCAATCAGTCGCAACAATGTCTTACTTAAACCGTCTCGCCCCGACGAGCTGCTGTCTGTTCGTCTGCTGAAAGCCCAATCACTATATGACACCGGACTTCAGGGTTGCTTCCTCTTCCCTGAACCGCGGGAAAGCACTCAAATGGTCCTTCATCGTCCGACTCTGGACTCAACAGAAGCATTGTCTCGACAGTGACCGAACTAATCCGCAGAAGCTCACTTACAAACATCCTCACGTACCTAGGCAGGCCACCAGCCGGATACACTAACCGAGGAAGCGGCAGACCCGACAAACCCGAGCTCGTCAGGAGAGTTTCTGCCTCCAGGTGGACATCGGCTACAGCCGACCTGCTACGCGAAGGCTCATCAGTGGAGATGCCAGATGAGAGCAGATTGCAATTACAACGAGACCAGGACACCGTGGTACAGGGGTACCGATGATACGGAAGATTCCAATGTGACGATACGTACGGCAGATACGATACGAACGGAAACGAATCTAATCAGATGATGATCTAATCAGATAACTCAGCCGATGATCGGAGAGAGACTAGATGCCCCACTTGCAGAAAAAAAGGATCCGCGTTTGTCGCGCGCACTCGTCACAGCAAAAACTCGGCTGAAACGCACATCATAATCATTTCGGCATCTATAGCGTGCGCCTTCGTTTTCTGCACCCCCACACCATGCCCTGCGCCCAATGAAGCCACGATCAGGCCTCTGTCAGGTCCACGAATGACGCAGCAGGGACCGGCCCGTTCGAGGAGGGCTTTTTTTTCATCAGGTCACTGAAATAACTGACTTCAATATAAGATTTCTGCTGTTTCCTTTTGTTCTTCAGGGGGTAAATAAGTATCGCGTGTGTCCGCATCGGCCGTCCATCTCCAGGCGCATGCGATTTGCAGGTGCGTGACCAACTCGAACCCCGCATCCTTAACCATCAACTCCCAGGCGTACCTCCGAACATATGAGGGGCAACCAGCTCTCCGAGCCCTCCAACATGCATTCAAATACGCCCCTGGTCGCCTCCGCGCAGCCCGGTCTCCCTTCTCAACCTGCATACTCCTCCGTCGACATGTTGCCGGTGACCAAGGTTCCCCCGCTGGACACGATCGATCGGTACGCCGTCGACAAACCGGTCGGCGCGGCCGTTGGGAAAAGTCCGTCGGTAGAGGTGGCCTGCTCTTCCTCTGTGCGAGATCTCGCCGATGGCATTATCCAGGGCTATGCTCGGTTTATCTCCCGTTTCACCGGGGTGGAGGATGTCGCGTTCTTTGTGACTCGCCATGCAACATTTGCGACAGGTGCGGATGCGACGCGGTATGTTGTCTGTGCCTTCGCGGTGGACTCCGGTGATGCATCGACATACACGGTACACGAATTCAACGAGGGTCACCGCGACCAGAACGAGGTTCAGTTTATCTTGGAACTCGGATTGGGCACCGGTCCTGAGAATGGCGAGGCCCAACAAGCAGATACCCAAGAGGATGTTAGTGCTTTTCTAAGGAGAGATGCGATGGTGAGGATAGTTGATCAAGGTACTAACATGGGTAGAAATTCACTCTTTCCGTCCAACACACCTCATCTGGCACCTTACAACTCAGCTTTTCCTATCCCCGGAGACTCATTCCCGATGCCGCTGTGCAGCAGCTGTTGAACACGTTGAGTGCGCATCTGGCAGAATCTTCGCCGTCGCTCAGTCTGAAGACGCCTCTTCCTGGGCTTTCGATCCTTAATTTCCCTCCGCTTATGATACCTCCTTCGCGAAACCCTGAACGGGACATAAATGCTAATGTCACGAGCGCGCCGCCACCCGCGCTGCTGCACGCCGCTTTCGAGGGCTGGGCCCGTAGAAAGCCTGATGCGATCGCACTAGATTTCGTGCATTCCTTACCCTCCGCGCAGTCCCCTGCGGAGCACAGTATCTTGACGTACGCCGCGCTCAATACCGCCGCTTCTAACCTTGCCAGCTACATCCAAACGCTGGTGTCCGACAGTAACCTGCAGATCGACGATGCCCGCATCGTGCCCGTTTACCTATCAACCTCTCCAGAACTTTATATATCGTATCTTGCTGTCCTCAAAGCTGGGTGCGCCTTCTCTCCGATACCTTTAGACGCCCCCGAGCAGCGGATTAAAGACATTCTCCACGACATTCAGTCACCGATCATCCTCGGTATCGGCCCGGAGCCACCTTCCGGGCCATGGAGGTCGCAAATGCAGGGGTCAGGCACCACAAAATGCACCTGGATCGATGTGACTGAGATCTCCCGATGGAGAGAGATGCGGGGCGATCACCCACAGTTGCAACTATCCGCACAAGATGATTGCGAGAACGTGAGCATCAAAGACGACCAAACAGCCTATCTTTTCTTTACCAGTGGTTCCACGGGAAAACCAAAAGGCGTTCAGGTCAGCCATCTCGCGGCGACATGTTCCGTAGCATCTAATTCGACTGCAATCCCACTACCCGGCAATGGTGAAGGCGATTTCCGATGGTTCCAATTTGCTGCTCCAACCTTCGACCCGTCTCTGGCGGAGATCTTCGTGACATTGAGCAACGGGGCGACCCTGTGCTCGGCGGATCGAAGCCTGACCTTGACCGACATTGAATCTGCTGTGAATGAAGCCCGGGCGACAGTGATGATGGCCACGCCAAGTTTGGCGGCGCTGTTGCGACCCTCCCGACTGACCACTCTCCAATACCTCTGGGCCATGGGTGAGAAATTGAATCGCACCGTGATTGAAAACTTCGCCGCCAAACCGGAAATCAATGGATCTTGTAATGCCCCTCCAGAACCCTCCCGGATGTTGGTCAACGCCTATGGTCCCACTGAAGGCACGATCGACTGCACATTCCTGGCGCCGGTCGACTATGCTGTGCGGGGTTCAATCATTGGGAGAGCCCTCCCCACGTGCGCCATGTTCATCCTAGATCCCGATCAGCATATCCCAACGCCCGTCCCTTCAGGTCTTGCTGGTGAGCTGGCCATCGGCGGTCCGCAGGTCAGCAAAGGGTATTTGAACCGCCCTGAGGAGACCGCCAAGTCGTTCGTCCACAGCAGCGAATTCGGCTACCTCTATCGGACCGGCGATATGGCGCGCATTGTGTGGGACGAAAATGGAACAGAGGTCATTGAGTTCCTTGGTCGGATTACCACTGACCAGGTGAAAATCAGTGGTCGACGGTTGGAGTTGGGCGAAATCGAGTCGGTCCTCGCGACGGTCGATGACGTCACAGACACCGTTGCAGTCGTGTCCGCCAGGGACAACACTCCAGGTAGCGAGCAGATCATTGCATGCCTCGTAACAAAGGCAACGAGTCGGTCCGCGCGCGAGAAAATTGTGCACGACGCGCAGGAATCGGCTCTGCGGCATCTTTCCTCTTATATGTGCCCCTCCAGCTACGCCTTCTTCGATTCTCTCCCACATTCGAGTTCCGGCAAAGTTGATCGTAAAGCCATCGCAGCGAGACTACAAACGGGCAGAGATTGTGGGGTGGAGATTCTCCTTCCGACTAAAGCGGGAATGCCCAACGGAGTGCATGATGATTGGGATGAAACTGAGGACGAGAACGCGCTGGCGTTGCAGGAGCTTGTCGTGCGCCTCATCGCCGAGTCGACCGACGAAGATGCGACTACCATCAAGGCCGGGTCAGATCTCTATTCTCTGGGACTGGACAGTCTAGGTGCTATGCGATTCCTGCAGAAACTGCGAGATCAATCTATCCACGATCTGAGCGTAGCCGATGTCCTTCTCTCTGGAACACCCAAGGGACTAGTCTCAGTCATTGCCAGTCGCCGTCAAGCAAATGGTACCGCCCAAGTGAATGGAAGCCATGAGCTAAATTACTCTCAAGAGCCATTGGGTGAACGCCTCGCATTGTTTAGTTCCAAGAACCACCCTGTGTGCGCCGAAAGACTTGGTTTGAACCCCAGCCAGATTCAAAAGGTGCTGCCAACCACGGAAACGCAGTCCCGTATGATCACCAGTTTCCTGCGAAGCTCTTCCGACAGCACGTCTAGCAGTCGCACGCACATATATCACTCTGTCATTCCTCTTCAACCGCATGTGAATGTGGAACGCATGTGTACTGCGTGGGAAACTGTCATCTCCGAATATGATTCTTTCCGGACAGTGTTCTGTCTGGTCGACGATGATATGGCGCCATTTGCTCAATGTATTCTCGCGGCGGGAACGGCGGCACGACCAGAGTGGAACATCTGTTCTGCCAAGGACACTTCGGAAGAGAGTCTCCACAAGGCGCTCCAAGACGCCGAGGGGCAGATCAGACTAGAAACCGCTCCGTGGAAGCTTTCTCTAATCACTACACCCGAGAAGCAGCTGATCATCCTGAGCATGTTCCACGGCATGTTTGACGGTGGTTCTTTACAACTGCTCCTCGAGGATGTAGCTTCGGTCTACAGTTCCAGTGGCCTCGCAGAGCGCACTTCCCTTGAACACATTGTTCAGCATCACTTCGGTGCCGATCATGAGGCTGCGTCCGTCTTCTGGGCGAAGCACTTAAAACAGTATTCCCCCGTGCCGTTTCCCTCACTTACCCCTCAGCGACCACCTGCAGTGAAGACAGTGGGTTGTGTGGAGATAACGTCCAAGATCAGCCACGTCGATTTGAAGAAGCGGTCCAAGAATATTGGCTCAACTCCTCTCTCCGTCCTCCAGTCAGCCTGGGCCTCTATCCTGCTAGCCTATACAGGAAGTCAGGATCAAGATGTGGCGATGGGTAGTGTCGCTTCTGGACGACTCGACCGCGACTCGGAAAGTTGCATTGGTCCGACCTACACCATCATCCCGTTGCGACTTTCCATCAATCAAATTGCCCGTGATTCTGACGGTGTTTACACTAACAAGTCTGTTGCCCGCTACCTGACTTCTTTTGGTGCCCAGGCATTATCACACCTGCAGCTGTCGCTAGGATCTACTGTAACAGCAGATGGTCGGCTCCCATACGACACAGTTCTCGCATACCAGGACTTCAACGCCGGTTCTCATGCGAGCGGCACGGCTGGCAGTGGCCCCTGGGGCTCAGTTGACCACCCCCCAATGGCACATGACTTTGCTGTGATGGTCGAGGTCTGGCCTTGTGCTGATTCATCTTTGACGTTCCGTGCTACTTACAACGACTCTCATCTCAACGCTGAGGGCGCTAGAATCATGCTAAGCGAGCTGGATGATATCGTCAGGTACATCCTTGATGAACCGGAAGGAGATTTCTTGGACGCGCTGTCGCACACTGAATCGAACCTGAAGTCTTCTTTCAACCCGGTGTCGCGTTGCGTTGATGAGGTATTCGAGGGAGTGCTGATACACTCTTGGTTTGAGGACCATGCATCCTCCAAACCACATGACCCAGCGCTAATCTTCAAGTATGACTTGGATGATCTGGAGAACCCCGCTAACGTTACCTGGACATACGGCGAGGTCAACGCCATGGCTGACAGGCTTGCGGATTATTTGTCTGAGATCTGTGGCCCCTTGGCAAACGTTCCCGTTCCGTTTTGTATCGAGAAAAGCCCAGCTGTGTATATAGCCATCCTGGCCATTCTCAAAGCTGGTGGTGCCTGGTGCCCCATCGATACACTTTCCCCTGCGCAACGTCGTCACGATCTAATTGCGCGAACTGGGGCCAAGGTTCTTCTGGTCTCCAGTGATGACCCAGCCCAGACGGAGGAATCTGTGCCCTCTGGTGTTGAACTCGTCGATGTCGCGCAATACACGAAGAATGCTCCTTTGCAAACGAACGGTGTCCATCAGGAGAGGCCCCGAGTTAAGAGCAACCCAGACGACATGGCTTATTTGATCTGGACTAGTGGCACGACTGGTGCACCCAAAGGAGTTCCCATCACACATTCCGCGGCTGTGTCTGCCATGAAATCTCTCCACAAGGATATCCCCACCGATGTGGGTGGCGGCGCAATACGTTGTTTGCAGTTCTCACAGTGCACTTTTGATGTCTCAATCCAGGATATATTCTATACTTGGGGCATAGGAGGCGTGCTTATTTCAGCTACCAGAGAGATCATGCTAAGCTCGCTGTCCAAGCTTGCGAACACAACGAAGGCGACACATGCTCATCTCACCCCGGCCTTCGCGGCTGGTGTCCCAAGGAAAAGCTGCGAAACGTTGCAAGTCATCACGATGATTGGGGAGAAGCTGACACCGTCTGTTGCCGACGACTGGGGCACTGACATGCGAGCGTTCAACACGTATGGGCCTGCCGAGGTAACCATTGTTTCCACGATCCGGGAGTTTGGAAATGAACACAAGAATATCAAGAGCGCGATCATCGGCTGGCCGATGGATACTGTTTCTGTCTATGTGATGAAAAACCAGCGCACAGTTATGAAGAACGCTGTTGGTGAATTGGCGCTTGGTGGTCCACAACTCTCTCCTGGATATCTGAATCAGGACGACGTCACGAAGGCCAAGTATGTCTACAATGAGGAAGCAGGTCAAATCCTGTATTATACCGGTGACTTGGTCCGCATGCTCAGCGATGGCTCTCTCGAGTACCTCAATCGTGTCGATGACCAGATCAAGCTTGCGGGTATTCGCATCGAGCTGAGTGAGATCAGCTACTCCTTGGGTGGCTGTCATCCCCTGGTCGAAAACATTGAGACTCTCGTTCTCACTCGCCCTGACAGGCCCAACCAGGTCGTAGTCGCTTTTCTTTCTGCCCCGGGCGCAACTAGCCAGAAGCAAGGTGGAGAGCTTGTGTTGCTCGACGACACTGCCCTGGAGATTGCCCAAGCTGCTAATGAAAAAGCACAGTCTACCCTACCAGACAACATGATTCCTTCCGTTTACTTAGTGATCCGAAGCATGCCGAAGACAGCATCTGCTAAGACAGACCGTCGCGCACTGCAGGCGGCCTACACCGCGATTGACATTGACGATTGGGAAAAGCGACTGAATCCGGAGACCGCTGATTCTGCGCAGTCACCTGATGACCAGGAATATGCTGCTACCACTGCACAAGTGATCGATATGATTTCTTCCCTGGCCGGCATTTCGCCCGCGGGTATCTCGAAGATCAGCAGGATGCATAGCTTGGGTATTGACTCCATTCGCGCAGTCCGGCTTGCTTCCAAGATGAAGGAAGCAGGGTACCAGTTTTCAGTCATCGATCTCCTGAACTGCGTCACCATTCAAGATCTCGTGAAGCTTATCTCGAAGAAAACGAAGAAGCCCCGCTCCGAAGTGTTCGATGTGAACGGCTTCAACAACAAATGGCATCCAGCTGTGTCTGATAAGGTGCAAGAGGACTTCTTCACTGTCAGGGCCACGGCTATTCAAGAGAGTCTTCTCAGCGAGACTATGGGTACATACGATATGTATTGGAGCAACCATTTCTTCTCCCTTGGCCAGGCTGTGGACATTACAAGGCTAAAGCAAGCTTGGCTCGCCGTCGCTCAGAAAACAGAGGCGTTGCGGACAGGGTTCATACCTGTGGCTGAGGTTAGCAAAGGCAGCAACAGCGGCGCACTTGATTTTTCTCTTTTGCAGCTTATCTACAAGATCCCTTCGATGGATTGGGAATATGTGAACTGCTCTACAGAGGACTACGTCGAGCTGCGTGATGCTCGAATCAAGGAAGTCATGATGAAACACCAGACGCAGTACTTCAGAAATCCTCCTTGGGCAGTCACGGTGTTTGACAAGGATGGCGAGAGGGTCATGATTCTCACGATACACCACTCCCTCCATGACGCGCCCTCGCTTCGTCTTATCATGGACGATGTGCGATCCGCCTATGCTTACAAGCCACCATCGAGACTCCAGCTCACTAATGCCTTGTCCATCGTCCTACCCAACGAGCAAAAGGCCAAAGATACCCACAATTTCTGGAAGTCAGAACTAGAGAAGTTTGCGGAGCTTGATACCCCGGTATGGCCGGATCTCACAGGTGTTAGGGCGCAGCCGGCTACTGTGCCAGAACGCAAGCTTCTCATCGCAGAAGTCCCGTTGACCGAACCGGCATCGAAACTCCAGTCAGCGGCTGCTGAGCTAGGGGTTTCGTCCGTTGCGTCAATCATCCGGGCTGCTTGGGGATACGTTTCCGTTAGCTATCTTGGAGTTCCGGCAACGGTATTTGCCGAGACTCTGTCTGACCGTGTTTTGCATGCAGACTTGGAAGATGGAGTTGGGCCGCTGATCTCCGTTGTTCCCATTCCTTTCCGCCCCAAAGGCAGTGCACGAGAGCTCCTTAATGAGCAACACCGGCTTTCGGTTCAATCATGGAAGTATCGCCACATTCCTGCCCGTGATGTTCGGAAGATGCTTAAACGACCACGGGGTGAGGCACTATATCCGGCAGTTTTCAACTTCCACGTGGAAAGTGACGTATCTGAGAGCTCATCCCCAACTATCTGGAGCGAGACTGAGGACGAGTTTGGTTTGCATGTTGAACATCAGATGGCTTTCAATGTCTTCCAGCGACCAGGTGGATCCCTCTTGTTGGAAGCATGGGCGGATAGTTGTGCCATGAACCAACAACAATTGGCACTATTTGTCCGTCAGGTGGACGGTCTCGTCAGCGCCATGCTAGCCTATCCTGACAAGCCCTTGATTGAGGTTGTCGATCACCTCTCGCATGACCTTCTCTCCGTTTCCAACAGACCCGTTAGCGAAGAAGTTGCCAACTCGGTACGTTCCGCGCCCACATATTGGTTGGAGCGGAATGCCAGGGAACATCCGGACTGGACCGCGGTGGAAGTAGCGAGCAGTATCAGCCCCGATGGTATTGTGAAGGAGGCTATGAGCTACAGTCAATTGAACGCCGAAGCAAACCGCGTGGCGGCTTACCTCGCGTCCCTGGGCCATAAAAACAGGATGATTGCTGTTTGCACTGGACGGAACCTACCTTCGTACCCGATTATCGTTGGTATCTTCAAATCTGGAAACGCATACCTGCCAATCGTGGAGGACCTTCCAGTCGATCGCAAGCTGTTCCTGGTCCAGGATGCAGACTGTCCAATCGTGTTTACTGAGACAACTCTCTCGGACTCTTTCTCTCGTATTTCTGACAATTGCAGCGTCATTTGCATCGACGACCCGCAGTTCCAGAAGTCGGTCGAATCAATGCCTATTGAGGATAGAGACTACCAGTCCGACCCGGACGACCTCGCCTACCTCCTGTTCACGTCTGGGTCTACCGGCAGGCCGAAGGGCGTGATGGTCACCCGCGGTAATCTTTCGTCTTTCATTGAGTCCTTTAGCGAATTCGCCACTACGGCAGCTCCTGTCACTTTCGAGCTCGGGGGCAAGGGCAGATACCTGGCTCAAGCCAGCAGAGCATTCGATCCTCACCTCTTGGAGATGCTCTTCCCTTGGCGCCACGGAATGACAACGGCAACTGCACCTAGAGAAATGATCTTGGACGACCTTCATTCCACCATGTCAAAGTGGGACATCACGCACGCAAGTTTCGTGCCTTCTATCGTCGACCAGGCCAATCTGACACCCCGTGACTGTCCCAGTCTGGTGTTTATGACCGTTGGTGGTGAGAAGATAACTCAAAAGGCACTGGACACATGGGCTACGTCGCGTGTTGCACTTGTAAACGCTTACGGGCCAACCGAAGTCACTATTGGATGTACATTCGCTCGCGTTGGGAAGTACACAAACATGCGCAATATTGGAGCTCCATTGACCTCTTGTGTTGGCCACGTCTTTATCCCCGGTACTCAGCATTATGCTCTGAGAGGTCAAACTGGTGAACTGTGTTTCGGTGGTGATATCGTTGCTAAGGGTTATCTCAACAGACCAGATGCAACTGGGTTCTGTGACGGCCCCCGGGGAGAAAAGATGTATCGAACTGGTGATATCGGGCGTTTGATGCCTGACGACTCTGTGGAGTATCTCGGTCGTGGAGATGATCAGACAAAGATCCGCGGCCAGAGACTCGAGCTTGGAGAGGTCTCTGAAGTGCTTCGTTCCTCCTCGCCAATTCCCATCGATGTTGTTACCAGCGTTGCTCAGCATCCCAGTCTTGCGAGAGTGCAACTGGTCTCCTTCTTCGCACGCGCCGGTGTTCGTCAGCGGGACCAGAAAGAAGTTTCTCTTGTCCAGTCAGATTTGGCCACTCTTGGTAAGGAACTTCAAGAAAATTGCCAGAAGAAGCTTCCTGGTTACATGGTTCCTGAGCTCATCCTCCCTGTCACGCATATTCCGCTGGCACAAATGTCGGCCAAGGTCAACGTCAAGGAGCTTCACGCGCTGTTTGCGTCGCTTCCGCTGAACCTAATCCTCCAAGGAAACAAGTGGACTGCTGAGGCTGGAGCTGCCTCGAGTCGACCTTTGACAGCCGATGAGGAAGCAGTCGTGAAGGAGATTTGCAGTGTCATTTCCGTTGACGCCTCCATCCTTGGTGCGATGACAAACATCTTCGAAATCGGTCTGGACAGTCTCAGTGCTATCGGTCTCTCCATCAGACTGAGAAAGATCGGCTACGCGGCTACAGTGGCTCTTGTGATGAGCAACCCGGTCATTGAACAATTGGCACGACTACCCAGGATTTCGCCACCTGTATCTAATGGGGATGCCAGTGCCCCTAAGCTGCACCAGAGATTAGCCGATCTGGACGCCCAGTACCGCCGAAGCTGCCCGGCGGACGTCGACTTGTCTACAGTCTCCTCCGTTCGACCTTGCCTACCTCTTCAAGAAGGTCTGGTCGCCCGTTCTATCAACAGCGAAGGTGATCGGTTGTACGTCAATCATGTCGTTCTGCAGCTCGCAGGTCATATTGACGCAGGTAAATTGAAAGCAGCATGGGAGACGGTTGTGCATGACAATGAAATCATGCGGAGCGCTTTCGCTCCATTGGATAATGAGATGGTGCAAGTCGTTTTCTTGGCTGGCTCTTCTCAGATTCAGTGGACTGATGAGGAGTATGAGAACTTGGAGGAAGCGCTCTCCCGCCGCAAATCACAAGAAGAGAGTGTTTCACGTGAGATTATCTCGAACATTTGCAGCGTTCCTCCAGTGCGATTCCATTTCGCAAGATCCTCTGGTGGAGAACAGCCGCTCGCTCTGTTCATTGCCATTCACCATGCCCTTTATGATGGAGAATCTTTCACGATGCTAATGCAAGATGTCGCCTCTCGTTACGAAGACAAGCCTGTCCCGGCCCGTGGCTCGCCATCAGATTTCATTGAGCACGTTTATGGCCTGGACTCCGATAAGGCCAAGGAGTACTGGGTTCAGTACCTGGCTGGTTATTCTCCTACACTGTTTAGAACAGAGTTTGGCTCTTTGGAGCAGCCCAAGCCTGTACACAGACGCGCGAGTAACAAACTATCGGAGCTGGAACAGTGCGCAGCAAATCTGCAAACCACGGTCTCATCTCTGATGCAGGCACTTTTTGCCCTTCTCTTGGCTGATACTGCTGGTGTATCTGACGTCACATATGGCCTTGTGCTCTCCGGTCGTGCTATCTCCGTTTCTGGCGCGGACTCAGTCCTTCTTCCATGCATTACCACGATTCCTGGCCGCCTGGATACCAATAACCTCAGCACCGTCTCTGAAGTCGTCCAGGCCGTGCAGAAAGCGACAGTCAAATCCCTTGATTTCCAACACACATCTTTGAGACACATCCAGCGTTGGATTAAGTCAGAGTCCCCTCTGTTTGACTGCTTGTTCTCATATATCCGGGCTACGTCGCTATCAGACCACAACTTGTGGCGTGAATTCGACAGCCACATGCCCGCTGAATACCCTGTGGCAGTGGAGGTGGAAGCAAACCATGACTTGGACACGGTAAATCTTAACGGGCTGTTCTCGTCGGCCTTTACTTCATCTCATAGTGGAGAGGAGCTCCTCGAGAAGATGGATGCAGTGCTGTCTAGCGTTGTGGCTGGAGAAATTCTCTCGTTGGACAACTTCAACCTTTCTACATCCCAGGCTCCTGGTTCTCGCTCGACTACCGTCAAATGGGATGAGACCACGTGGTCCAGTGTAGAAACTGACCTCAGAGACATCACCGTGTCATTCTGCGGACTGGCTACGTCGGATGTTTCCAAGGGCGCGTCTTTCCTGAGCCTTGGCATCGACTCCGTAACTGCAATCCAGTTCGCACGCAAGCTCCGGGAAGCCGGAATGCAGGTTACTTCATCGGATGTGATGCGCTTCTCCTGCATTGGTGCATTGGCCCAACATATCGAACACCATTCATCAGAGGCGCCGCAAACCAATGGAGTGAAAGAGCCTCAGGCGACCAACATCCCAGTCGCGGAGTATCAAAAGCACATTCGGGCTCTCAAGGATGACGACTTCATATCTACTGTCTTTGAATGCACACCATTGCAGTCCGGCATGATCACGCAGACAATCAGTTCCGATGGGCAGGTCTACGTTCACCCGCACGCAATTAGGCTTACGGAAAATGCGGACGTTCCACGACTAAAGGATGCTCTTCTGAAGGTCATCCAGGCAAATGACATCTTGCGTACATCTTTCCACCTAATTGGGGAGTTGGGCCCGTCTTGGGTTGGTGCTGTCCATGAACGCCCTCCTTTTGAATGGGAGGAGATGGAGCTGCCCTCTGGGGCCGATGTCCCCTCGCAAGTCGCCGCTGTCTATTCGTTCTCTGATGAAGCTTCTTTCGAAGTTCCGCCGATTCGTTCCGTCCTTGTCCACCAGCCTGAGGGCAAGGTTCTTGTCATTGTTATGCACCATGCCCTTTATGACGGTGCTTCTCTGCCATTCTTCTTTGAAGACCTGACCACTATCTACAATGGCAGCAACGTCCCGGACAGGCCGCAATTCTCGAAGACTGTCGGCCTCATCTTGGGTGGACAGGAGGAATCGTGCGATTTCTGGATCAGCAAACTAAGCAACTATAAGGTTACTGAGATACCTCGAGTTCCCGCGTCAGAATCATCCAAAGGAATGTTGCTTCGCAAATGTCGACTTGATATTGACTTGCCAGCTGCCATTCAGTCTTGCAAGGGGATGGAAGTGACAGTTCAGAATATCTCGCTCCTAGCGTATGCTAAAGTTCTAGCCCGTCTGGTTGGAAAGCGGGATGTGGTATTCGGACAAGTTCTGGCAGGGCGTTCGTTGTCTACCCCAGAGGCTGAACGTACTATTGGACCCCTGTTCAACACTGTTGCTCAAAGAGTCACGTTCGAGCCCAAGTTCTTGAGCAATAAATCCATGGCCCAGCGTCTACAACAACTTACCACCGATGCTCAAGGTCACCAGCACGCACCACTCAGGGTTGTGCAGAATGCTCTAAGACAAGCGAATGAACTGAAGTCTGCGTCTCTCTTCGACACACTGTTCGTCTTCATGAAGAGTGCAGACTTTGAGGGCAGTATACTAGAACAGCAGAACATCTGGCGGCCCTACGAGTCGGATGACTCTGCGGCTCTGACAGAGCACAAACTGAATGTTGAAGTTGACCATGCACACGATGGAATTCACGTCACCGCATCATGCAATGGAGAGTATATGACACGAAATATGCTAAACGGGTTCGTGGAAGAGTTTGGAGCGGTGCTGCGAGACATCATCGAGCACCCGGCGAGATGCGCAACAGTCATGCCCGAACGTCTCGGAGAATTGCCACTCCGTCTTGCTATGGAAGGACCGGAAGCGGATACCGATGAGAGCCTTGATGCTCCTCCTCATGAGGCCGTTATTCAAGCTGTTCTTTCGGATATTAGTGGCCTGTCGAAGGAAAACATTAAGCCAACCACAAGCATCTTCAGTATTGGCTTAGACTCTTTGTCAGCTATCCGAATTGCCTCCGTCTGTCGGAAAAAGGGCCTCAAGACAAGCGTTGCCGATATTCTGCAGGGTGGCACTTTGCGTGGTATCAGCCTGCGTGTCCGCCCCACTTCAGAGCAAGCACCCAAGGTACAGGGCTCATTGATTGCCGACTACGACAGTGTGGAATGCACTGTTTTGGAGCAACTACGACTAGGAAAAGAATCCATCGAGACGATACTGCCTTGCCTCGGCGGTCAGTTCTTCCACCTCGTCAGCTGGTTGAAGTCTGGGCGGAAGTTATTCGAGCCTGCATGGCCATACTTCAGCTCAGAACGCATCGACAGTGCCAGGCTTGAGCAGGCTTGGTTCCAGCTTCGCCAAAGACATCCAATTCTGCGAACCTGCTTTGCAGCTCTTTCACATTCTGAAGCTGTGCAAGTTGTGATAAAGGAGGCTATACGTGACGGAGACGTGTTCAAGGTTATTGAGTCGTCTGATTCCATCGCTGAGGTAGCCAAAACGCAAGCGAAGGAAGAGGCCGCGCGCCCATCCTCTCTGTTTGTTCCTCCCGTCCGACTTCGCCTCATGAAGGCCAGCGACAGAGATGGTATCCTCGTCCTTGTTAACCATGCTGCCTACGATGCGTGGACGATGCCGATGTTTGTTTCTGAGCTCACAAATCTCTACCGCGGCCAGAAGTTGGACACCAATCCCGACTTCCCGGCATTTGTCGATTTCTCAGTCCGGTCTCTCCGTGGGCTCGACGAGAAGACCTTCTGGACCTCTGCGGTGGGCTCAGGCACACCTACTCTGGTCAAGAGTAACAATCCTGACGCTGGTCAATCCTCTGATCAGTTGTTCGTTAGTGCGTGGGAACAGGTCAAGAACCTTAGCAAAATGGAGACCGCATGCCGGTCTGTTGGGCTTAGCCTCCAGACTGTCGTCCTTCTCGCCATAGCCCGTTGTCTCTCGCGGAGCACGGGATCAAAGAACCCTGTGATGGGCCTGTACCAGACCGGCCGTTCTGCGTCGTTCGCCGATATCGAAAACCTGTCAGGACCCTGCCTCAATGTTAATCCTTTTGCTGTCCCTGATGCTGTTTCGGACGGCTCTTTTCTTGACAAAGCACAAGCTGTCCAATCCGCTCTTGCCGAGCGTATCCTTTTCGAGCAGAGCTCACTCCGCGAAGTCCTCAGCTGGACTGAACATGGAAAAGGCGCTCCACTTTTTAACACCTGGGTCAATCTTCTCTGGATGCAAAACGCGATGCCATCAGCTGCTGATATGTCTCCGGACTCGGAAGCAATCGATCATGCAGACCTGTTCCTCCCACTTCGCATTGGTGTGCCCACAGACTTCATACCAGCGGAGCCTTTGGTTACACAGGACACAGCCGTCTCCGCCTTGGACACTTCCTTCCTGCCTGATGAGAACGTGTTCATTGATGTTGGGCCGGACCCAAAGACTGATAGCATTGGGTTTGGCGTTCGTGTTGAGGGCGGCGTTCTTACTGAGGATGAAGTTCTTCGACTTGTTTCGGAGATTGGAGGAGAGATTGAGACTGTTGTCTCTTCATTGCATTAGAATGTGAGCGGTTGTATATATTGCCAGCATGTTGTCTTTCATGTATATTGATTGATTGTTGTATATATTGATTCTGTTCATTCCAATAGAGCGAATAGATCTCCTTGTGTTTTATCTCGTTTCCAGGTTCAATCAGCCACACTAGATTGCAGAGGCTATTTCCTCATCCTTCATCGCGCACTCTGAGAACCGTCACCTTTCTAAGACAATCCTCAACTACTACAAAACAAGCTTGCTTCTAAACAAGAGTCATTCTTAGATTCTAATGGCCCAGCCTGTGTACGTTCTAAACAAATAAGCTATGGTTGTAGTATATATATTACTGTCATGCCTGGATCCAGCCGACCGACCTCGATTACGTCCCGAGGCTTAATAACCACCGGTCACATCCTAAGCCCTAGTCCAACAAGTCATTCTCAACCACCAACCACCAAAAGGTCCAACAACTCACACAACGCAGATGATCGAATGAGCCACGCTTTAGACGCGCTAGCCCGCCAAAAAGAACCCAGCATCGCAAAAATTGCGCGAATGCCATTCTAAAAGAAGCCTATAGCGATCCTAACACGCAAGCTCCTGCTGTCAGCGTGGAGTGGCTGCGCCGCTGGTTGACTCGTCATCCGGAATATAAACTGAAGATACGAGCAGCTGTTGATATTGAGCGGAAAGCGTATGATCGTGCGGTCGTGCAAGGATGGGTTTCTCGGCTGGACAGTTTAGAGGGCGTTATTGTGATGGCTTATTTCGTTGCACTTCTGCGCGAGGAGATGATGAGATTAAGCGCTGCGCTGAGATTTAGAGAGGTAAATAAGGAGGCTTTGGGAAGTCGCGTGAGTACTGGTGGTGTCGTCTCTTCTGGTAGACTCGCTCAAATGCAAAACTGACGATGTGGTCATGTTGAATCGCTCGCGGCCAAAGTGGAAGCGTGTCATGGCTGAGCTTCAGTAGCGTGCTATCGTGCGCGGAATTATAGTAAAGAGATTTAAATCGGCTTCAAGGAAGACGTGATCAGTTCATAGAATATTTATTACTATATCTTGGAGTTTGGGTCTACCTTTTTTTTTTGTTAATTTTGTGTGATATATTTAATTAAGTCTCACTTTTGACATGCTTAGCTCGCATAGCTCAGTTGGTAGAGCGCGTGACTAGTAATCACGAGGTCCTCGGTTCAAGTCCGAGTGTGAGCACTTACCCATTATTATCTTTTTCCCTCCTCCATTCATTCGTTTTTTTAATCTTTGATCGTCTCTTTCTCTCTCTACATTCTATATATACTAACTGGCTTCAGTATGCTAGTCTAGTCTATTCAATCCTACACTAGCGTTGTAGCTCTTAAAGCTAGTCAAAATGGGTAGCAAGATAACACGCACTATTTACGGTGGATCGAATCGAATCACTCATGAGTTGCAAATTCGTGAGGGGGAGAGCAACTATGCATCTGGGATGAAACCTCATATCATCTATACATGCAATGATACACTATGTCTAGTCCTACTGAGTGAACGAATTCCCCCCTCCATTTGGTCGCCCCGAGGAACCCTTCTGATCACCCTTGAGAGCTTCTTGTACAAGCCATACACTAACATCTTGCATGTCCTTTCCGACACGCCAGCTGCCCAGTACAACTCCCTGGTCAGCGAGGAGGTCGTGGGCGCGTTCCCAGCGTCTTCTCCAGAGTTCCTCTCGTTTGTTGGGCAGCGCGGAAGCCTGAGACTCGCCATCGAGACTGTTCGACCCCGCCCTATTCAGGGAAGGATTTGATGCGGTAGCGCGAAGGAGGTTCGAAGGCGAGGCAGACCAAGGGATCCGTTCTGAAGCGTAGTTCAATGCAGCGACGGCTGCTGACGCGGGGTATGACTGCTGTTTTTGAGGCGTTGGAGGCGCATGGCTCGTTGACGACGGAGTGGTAGGTTGTGCAGTCACTGAGCTGGAAGTGTTGGTGCGGCGTGGTGGAGGTGGTGGAGGTGCTTGTTTCGAACGCTCTTGAGAGCCCGTCGTGGTTTCTGGGGTTGTTCTTGATCTCGTCGGCAAAGGGTTGGTCACGGACGAACGTGAATCGCCCACACTATCTGCTGCTGAATCGGAATCCAACAAGGGGCTTGATTTGGCGGTGGTAAGCCGACGAGGGGGTACAGGCGGGACAGGTTTGCGCTTGATAGGTTCAGAAGATGTCCCTGCCGAGTCGGAAGTGCTGGATGCTGCCCGCAACGAGGATGGTTTGGATGGCTTTGTAGGGGCTGCACGCATGTTGACAGGTTTCGCAGGCCGGGTAGGTGCCTCTTTCCTGTCCTCTTCATCTCGGAGATCAATCAAGTCTTCTATCACTGAGCCCTTCGTGTCCGACGATGGATCGACGGCTGGACGCGGTTGACGGGGTGGCAATGCCGGTCGGTTAGAGACCGTATCAGAATGATCAATAAGCTGCGGGCTACTGCGGGTGCGGGGGTTTGTTTCCAGATGGTCGACGGACTTTGCAAAGAACTGTTTGCGGTCCGTAGTAGTGATGTCGCGTATGAAGACACCCAGGATCCTTCCAGGGTTGGTCAAGACAATGTCGGTGTAAACCTCGAGATCCGCCTCGCCGCTGTCGCCCACGAGGATGAATTTGCGCTCTGGGAAATCACGTAGGATCTGCTCCAGCGAACCTCGTTTCCTCTCCGAGGTAGGCTCGAAAATCCCCTGGAGCATGCCACTGTAACTTTTCAAATGGACAGACCCAGGAGGGAGCCCGACTAGCTTGAAATACCGTTCCAGCAATGGGTACAGCTGCCAGGGTGCGTTCGAGACATAGTGTATGTCAACGCCCATTTTTGCGAGTTTGTTATACCAGTCGGCGACGCCATCAACTGTAAGCTCCGACAATTCACGGACAAATGTGTTCCTGAAGATCTCCTTGGCCCCGTTGGCGATAGCAGAGTGCTTCACGGTGTCATCAATATCACTGATCAAGCTGACACCGGAAGGCTCAATGACCTCGACCTCTTTCACCGCTGAGAGATCCTCCGACGCGAGCGCCCGGATATGTGTCGGTACAAAAGGCAGCGCAGCCCGTAGAGTAAAGTGTCCCGACTCATCGGTGACAATACTCCTCGACTGGCTCTGGCCATCGTTGAAAAAGAAAACCGAAACGGGCACGCCAGCAACGGGATTGGTCAGGAACGGGCGTAATCTCTCCATCAAATGGGCGTTTGCCACAGAAAGTTCATCTTTGCTCATTTCAGGCGACTCTGTCATGTTCTTCTGCGGCGACCGTCCAGCAGTCGGGCCATCATCAGCATCCTCCGCCGCACCAGCTTTCCATGCCGGATCCATAAGCCCTTGTTTGATAATGGACTGCGCCTCCTGGTCCACGATCTCATCCTCTCTTTTCCCTGAAATCCGCTCCACCGGTGTCTCCTCTGCATCATTTGTCGAGTTGATCGGCGCAGGAACACCGCTCAACTTCCGCGCAAGCGCAATCATCAAGCGGTGTTTTCGCGTCATCGGCCCGCGATGAGGCGAATAGATCCAGCCACGCACATCTACCGTAACAACCATCCGCTCGTCATCCACTTCACCCCACCCAGCAGACTCCGCCTCCGCCTCATCTGTGGCGCCGCGATACTCATCAATGGTCGATGTCGAGTCCCGCCGCGGCCGCGGCCGCGCGCGAACGCGGTCGTCGTGAATAATGCGGCGCGCGTAGCTCGGGAAAATCACCATCTCCTCGTTGCCAGAACGAGCGATTTCAACGTCTGGAAACGCCCCGGGGGTATTATTCAAGTAGTCTTCGTGATAGTCACGGGAGCCGTCGCGCTGCGCCGCCCATTGTGCCGCATAACTCTGCCGTAACTCATTCGCCGCCTTCAGGTACTCGAAGACCTTTTTGCGGCGTCCCCCGGAGCCGGAACCACTCCCAGAGCCCCATGTCGATGAGGCGGACATGGGAGATACACCCTTCCTACCACCGCCGACCTGCGGGACTCCGTTGTTCTGCTGACCGGGCAGTGTTGACTTCCCTCTTGCGGTGTTGTGGTTCGTGCTGATAGTCCCCCTCAATCGTCGCCGACGGCCAAGGAGGAGCTCCACCAGCCCTCGTCGACCGGCCTTCCGTCGCTGCGCAAGCCGCGCTTGGCGCTTGACTATCGCACGGTATATCCGAGATTGAGCTCGATGGCGGAGCGCGGGGATGGTCTCGTAGCGAAAGTCGGACAGGCGGGACTGCGCCTGGCGGCTTGTGAGCGGGCCAAAGAGCACGCGAATTAAGCGAAAGAACTTTCCCGAGGGTGGTCGGTCTCGGACTGGGAGTCGGAGGAGAGAAGGAGGGGTCCGCGATAGAAGTTGGAGCCTAGACGAAGTAGGCGGGGGAGGACGCCAACGACTGCGAGGAAAGAGTTTTGGAGCCAGTGTTCCCAAGCCTATCGAGGCACACGCGCGGAAATTGGTGTCTAGATGTAGAGGTTTATTGAAGATGTCAGGGGCTGGGAAGATATATTCCATCAGATCATAATAGGATGACGATCAGTCGGAGAGTGGACGAGCTTAGGCGACGATGAAGTCATGGGTGGATAGAGGACCACCAGGGTATATAAATAGGGGCGGAATGGCTGCTTACCAGGTATGAGTGAACTAGTGCCCTTGCCCACTGTCGATTAGGGCAGGGCAGAATGGTCTTCGGAGCTGCAAGAGGTGAAGGGAAATCGTGGATGGAGATCGGTTGAAGGTGACGGTTTCAGAGGATTCCCGGCCGTGTGGGGGCAGGTCGTGCCGCGATATGGCCTGGCCCTTTCTCCATAGAACACAGTATCACTGGTCTGTACTGTATATTTATTTCTTTCTCTTTCCTGTGACTTTTACCATATTATATTATATTAAATACTATCTCAAATCTCTATAACCTTATCGTTTATTAGATCATTAGAGATACTCAGCGAATCGTCTACCTTATCGTAGACTCATCCCAGAATTGCACGCAATAAAGGTAGCGCTGAGACCGACTGTCTGACCCCAGCTATAAAATGCGTCAAAACTCCTATGAGCTTCGAAAGTCTCATGCAGTCATTAGATCAAAATGCGACCATCGACATTATGTCTATTATTGTAGGTTCCGGGAACTGCATGGATGTACACATGCATACGCCGAACATTACGCGGAGGCTGCATGCAAGAACGACATGCATTGGTAGGTACTCAAGCTGACTCGCTGTCTTCCGCATAATTGACCGTTTTCACTCGGCGAGACCGTCGGGCACCCGTGCTTCGAGACCGTTGAAGACTTGGGGTTTCGGGTGCGTCCTGCGCGTCATCTTCCGAGGCAGATGGAGTTGAGATTGCTGGGGAAGCTTTCCGCTTCCTCGGGGATTGTTTCTTGACGCTAGCGGTGCGTCGGGCACGCGAAGGCAATTTAGAGGCTGGTGTAGTAGATGCAGCATTAGCGTCCTCACCGTTTGGGGAGGGACCCTCTTCATTGTCGCCAGTATCCCCTTTCTTGGAGCCACGCGATGGCCGTGGACTCTGGGCTGCTTTCGCTCGGACGACTTTCTTGGGCCGCAGCCATTCCTCCATTCCAGGAGGCCAGTAGACCCTACCCTCGGGTCCACCCATGCTGACCTCCTCTTCAGGAATGGTGCGAGGGGGTGGAACCAGACCATCAAGATCGACGAATCCCCCGTTCTTCTTCGTCTTCCGCGGTGGTTTAAACGGTTTGTTCTCATCACTACGGACATGGGGGACCATGTTGCTGAAGAGCTCATGGCCGGGGAGCTTGAAATTTCGCATAAGCTCGAACACAGCCTGCTCCTTATCCTTGGCTTCGATCATGAGATCCATCGTAGGGTCACAAGGAGGCAAGGTCGAGACACGGTCGCTGTGCTTTCGGCGTTGGCTTTTTGTGATGGCCGAAGCTACCGGCTCCGAATAATGCATCTTCTGTGTGATGCCTTTTCTGGTCCAAGTTACTTTAATCCGGTCGTACAAATTCATAATATCGAGTGTCCCCTCTCGAAGCTGGCTGGAATCGAAGATAATGTTATGATGGTGGAAGTCCAGAACCAGAGGTATGTTCAATTCCTCGCAGATGGGCAACAGATCATGGACAGACCAACTGACGTCGTCATTCTCCAACACGAGCCGCTTCTTAATGTCTTGAGAGAGATTCTTGTAGTTATCCCGGAAACGGTCTAAAGTGGCCTCTTTATCGCCGAAGACGCCACCCATGTGCAAAATCATGACGGCATCACGGTCCTGCTGCGGTGGCAAACGGAGGAGCTGCAGCATCTCGGAGTGATACTCGAGGTCTCTGATGGAGCTCTCAACTACTTCTTTTTTGGGAGAACCGAGCTGGGTAAACTGACCGGGGTGTACACTCACCCGGTGGCCAAGCTCGGCAATGACCCGCCCGGCATCCGCGAGGGCTTCAGAGGCGAATGGAGCCAGCTTATACCCATACTCCTTGTGGCTGGCGAAAGGAAACATTTCGCTACTCAATCGCATGAACCGTATGCCATAGCGCTCATTCCAGCGGAGTATCTTGACCAGGTCGCGCGCATTGGCAAGTCCGAGGGACTCCACATAGGCCTGCCCACGAGCAACATCTGCAGGTTGCGTTCGATCGGGCCGATTCTTTGTGGCATGTGGAGGTTGGGAAGGATCCTGGAGGGGATGTCGATTCTCTAATATCGAAGCAATGCGGCAGGTGCGAGAGCAGAACACAGAGGGGTTTGCGTATCGCAGATAGGTGTTTAGACAAGCCTAGGAAAGCCGCATGAGAAATAAAGTCAGGGAATATCGGTCACGGCATCCAAATCACTCACATAGCCGAGCCTGCCTTTCCAAGGGAGGGGAAGGTAGCTACTATTCACCGGGGGTGGTCGCGAGAGGGCCTCCTGAAGCTCCTCTGCTTCGACTGGCACATCTACATCTGATTCTGGATCCAATGCGGCGGCATCTACCTGTTTGCTAGAATCTGCTGCGGTTTCAAAGCTACCCTTGCATTGGGCGACCTCCTCAGCGGGCATGGCAGTCGACGTTGTGTCACAATTGCCACCTGGCGAGTGGGACGATACTTGTCGAAAGGGGAAGGTAAAGGAGGGCCGTGATGTCTGGACAGACTCCGTACAGGAATGTGCAACGTAATTCACGAGGCCAATGCGCTCAGAGAGGACAAGAGGTGAAGAAGAGCGATGCCGGTGGGGACGGGCTGGCGCAGAAGAGACCAAGCTTGCTTTTGCCACGGTGACCGGCTGAGTTATCCACCGCGGCGAGGGGTGGCGAAGCCTGCAGGCGTGGAAGCCAAATTCCTCGCGGCCACGGTAACACGCGGCATGTTTGAAGGAAATTCTAGCACAAGCAAGCGTCCTCTGCGGATGGAGAGAGGGATGCAAAAACATCCAGTAGTCAAAAATCAAATGAGGAAATCAGGGATTATGGCGAGTTAGACGACGGTGAGATGTAGCGACAATGGTAGGGCTATCGCGCAACATGCATCATTTTCACGCTCGTTGGAAGAGAACGAGTCGCAGCAACAATCTCAAGAGTCGCAAATAAAACTGATTGCGATTGAATGAGCGGAAAGAAAGGAGCGACAAGATGACGATGGGCTGATGAAGGGGATAGAGGATGCGGAGAGGAAAGAAAGCAGATGGTTCGCGTTGGCGCGCGACGGAAGCTAAACCTTTTTCTCTCTTAGTCCCGTCCACCTGCATCTATACTTGTACAGCCTCATCCAGCGCTCTCTGAAACATCTATATGGCAAGGAGACGATCGATGGCAATATAGATCCAGTTCATGTCTAATAATACACTCCCTCCTGGATTTACGTTCTAGTCAGGTCCATATATGTGACGGGGACTCTCTCACCAACAACAGACTCACGTCACCGCCCTGAATTGTTGGCTGCATTGTCCGCCATACCTTCGAGCGTGAAAGACTCTATCATTAACTGACTGCTGACGTAGGCTCTACCGTATATACCAGTTTCTAAGAATGTCCATTGTTCAGAAGGGGATTTATCGTCGGTTCACCTGCCAGGCCCAGCATTCCAACGCATGAAACCTAAGAACCCCATTGGGCCCCCATACCACGAATGGCCCGGCATCCATCATTCCATGCCTCAGATCCAGGCGCATCAAACAGAGATTCCGGGATGAACATTCCAATGTTCGAGACTACGTGGGATCCGGGCCAACAGCCGAGAATTCATGTGTTTACCCAATTCTTCATCGCTGATCCAAAATGTTTGTGATCACAGACACTTCATACCATCCCTTTTTCTGTGTCGGGAGCTTTAACGCCCTATAAGGGCCGCATTCTGTCTCTTTGTCATGTCCACGATGCCCCGATCCTATTCTCTCCTTGGGGACTCATTGTCATTTGTGTCTTGTCTGGAACCCACACCTACATTGTCATGTAAGTGTCATTGTTGCCGAGCACAAGGCCATTGTGTTTTACAGCTCGGTATAAGCAATCCGCGTCTAACGAACATCCAGTTTTCCCCTCTACACCCACACACCCCAGCACCACTCCCTCAACGCCCCTAACAACATCACCATGAAGGGCTTGCTCTTCGCCTGTGGCTTGCTGGCCACAATGGCCTCCGCACATATCCAGATGATCGACCCAATTCCTATCCGCAGCCCCGAGAGTAAGGATAAGAGTGGCAAGATCGACTATTCGTACACCAACCCATTGTCAGACAGTGGCAGTGATTATCCCTGTAAGGGATACGCCGACGACCCGTTCAAATCCGTCGCCAACTACAGCCCCGGTCAACAGTACAGCTTGAAGCTAAAAGGCAGTGCCACGCACGAGGGTGGTTCCTGCCAGATCAGTCTCTCCTACGACAAGGGCAAGAGTTTCAAAGTCATCCACTCCATGCTCGGTGGCTGTCCCATCACGCAGGAGTATCAGTTCCAGATTCCGCAAGGCGCTCCGTCCGGTGAAGCCCTTCTCGCTTGGACTTGGTTCAATAAAGTCGGCAACCGTGAGATGTACATGAACTGCGCCCAGGTCACCATTGGAGGTGGTGGTGCGGGTAACGGAGGCCAGCGCAAGGGCGGGGAAGAGAAAGCCATCGCTCGTCGTGACGGACTCGAGGGCCTCCCACCGATGTTCATCGCCAACGTTAACGGCCCTGGGAAGTGCAAGACCATCGAAGGCGAGGATGTGAACTTCCCCATGCCTGGAGAGTCCGTGGAAGGCCAGGCCTCGGGCAAGGGCTACAAGTGTGAGGGCTCCGCTCCGTTCCTTGGTGATGGTGGATCAAGCAAGGCTCCTAATACCAACAAAAACAACGGCGGGGATGGCAACGGCGGCAACAAGAACAATGACAACAAGGGCAAGAACGATAACAAGAGCAACAAGGGCAACAATGGTAACAACGACAACAAGAACGACACCGGCAACAAGAACAACAATGACAACAAGAACAATGACAACAAGAACAATGACAACAAGAACAACGGTAATAAGAACAACAACGCTGACGCCAACGGTTCCAACCAGAAGGACAAGTCGTCTAGCAATGCCACAGCACGCAAGGAGCTTGTCCATAAGGTTCCCATGCCCTTCGGAGACAACGTCAAGAATGGCGATATGCGCACTGCATCCGCTGGTACCCAGAACAGCCCCAGCTGGCTTGCTGCGGCCGAAGGTTGCAACGGGAACGGCGTCATCTGTGCTCCTGATGGCCAGACCTGGGCCCTGTGCAATGACGGTAAGCCTGTTCACATGGGCAATGTGGCCGCTGGCACGACCTGCAGTCACGGAGCGATGCAGCACGCCGCAATGGAGCCGGCTGCTTGAGGTCTTTTTCTTGGACTCTACATGGCTTTGGATGACTTTGCCCGGTGCAAATGTTGTACTAAACCTGTAGCTGCTTCTTTGGTCATATCAATCTTGCTTCTTCTGTGATGTTTATTCCTAATGTTTCTACGTCCTTTTGTGTGATATGAGCTGTTCAACGACGTCGTCGTGTCTCATAGGTTTTTGTGGTGATAGCGATTATCTCGGTTTATGAAAGTAGCGCCAACTTTGTAATTTCTGATTTAGTGGCAAATTAGATAGGGCAAGATAACTTTCAGCTCGCATAGCTCAGTTGGTAGAGCGCGTGACTAGTAATCACGAGGTCCTCGGTTCAAGTCCGAGTGTGAGCAGTTATTTTTTAAAATATTTTTGGGCATCCTCAGGATTTTTTTTTTAACTCACCTTAAATCCTCCCGGGCGCCACCTGATAGTACGGAATATGCATGCAATAAATAGGTAATGTCTCTACACTCGAGACTGGGGTTAATCTGTCGGCCAGTTGATCCCTCAATGAGCACAAATGCATCGTTTACCTAGGTTTTCCGCCTCTGTACTTGCCTCAACAACGTTGGTTGATCGACCGTCCTGGGATTGGAAACATTGTCGGTATGACCTCAATTGATGGATGGAAGGTTACTTTCTCATACTCTGTACTATTTATATTTACGAACAAGACCATGGTGCTATAGGGTGGTTACCTAGGTACAGAGACAGGGCAGGACATGGCTTAGTCAGTCCCCAGCCAGTGGACGGGAGGGATGACATCACCCTTGCTGGGTCTGATCAGCTCTCCCAATCATGCGAAACACTGCCATCCTCGTCGTCCGTGGATCGTCATTTGCATCCCTGGATGTCGCCCTTCACAGGGCTCGTGAAGCCTCCCGGTTCCACTGCAATGCCTCCACCGATCTGCTGCCTGCGACACCTGGTCCCCTGGGACGGCGAACAATGCAATTTTGCTGCCTTCGTCATGTGCAAAACTCTTTCTCCTCCATCAGCAGCCTTATATTTCTCCGATGGTCTGGTCTCCAGCCACCGTGAACTATTTCCCTTGACGCCTCGCTAGTCAGCTCTTGGTTTCTTTCGAACGAATTTACCACCAATTCGATTCTGGACACAACTCCTCTCATATAGTATATTGTCTGGACCCAAGCCATCATGGGGTTTGGCGGAGTCATTCTCCGCTTCTTCAACCTGGGCATTCGAGTCCTGCAGTTCCTGGACGCGGCCGTCATCCTGGGCATTTTCTCATACTTCCTCGCCGTGCTCAGTCAGAATGACCAGTCGATTCCGCAGTGGATGAAAGCCACCGAGGGTCTCGCCGGGGCCGCTTGTCTCTACGCCCTTCTCGGCAGCCTTTTCACCTGCTGCGTGGGTGGAGTGGCCTTTTTCGCGGCGATTGCCATCATTCTCGATGTCTGTTTCGTCGGTGCCATGATCGCCATCACCGTCATGACTCGTGACGGCGCCTCGACCTGTTCCGGCCATGTTGATACTCCCCTCGGGTCAGGCGACAGCGAAAAGGACTCCGCCTCCAAGGTGTCGTTCGGATTCGCCTGTCAGCTGCAGAAGGTTACATTCGCCGTCGCAATCATCGGAATGTAAGTCTACGCCACTCCCTCGGTGGTACCTAGTTACGAGATGGGGCTTTGCTAACATTCCGATCCCACAGCTGCTTCTTTCTATTCTCGATCCTTTTCCAGGTCCTCTACGCTCGTCACCACAAGCGAGAAAAACGTTTCGGTCCTTCTCCCGCCAACGGCTATACCTACGGGACACGTCGCCGCGCCTTCTGGCGTCGCAACAAGAACAGCCCTGAGACTGCCAGCGCCGATGACATGCTTCCTGACCACCCCACGCCTCAGGATGTAGAGCTCGGCACCGCCTCGGAGAAGCCCAGTGGCATGGGTGGCTTCTTCTCGCGCAACAAGAATACGACGACCACTGCCCCCGCGCAGAATCCCTACAGCTACGGAAACTCCGCCTATACGGGTAACTACTAGTTCCCGACTTATTCGGGTAATGGTTGAAGGATCTACTTCCATCTCGAGCAACAGAAAGAAACAAATGCTTTTGGATTTCTTCTGTCGGTTTGGTTGGTCTGAAGGCTACAGAGTATGAGTTAATGAACTGAATTGAGATACCAATGGTCTGTTTGCTTTATTTAGGGATGAGATTGTCACTATGTACAAAGCTGATTTCGATGCCTTCTTGTTTCGGTTTATATAATCCAATCTTAATAATGAGATGATGATTGCTTGCTTGAGTTCCACATTATCCGTCGTACGTACTGCCTGCAATCTGTTGGTTTGATTAAGCTAAAGAACCATGCTTAATTGGGCAACATACTACTGTTAGATCCAGTTTCATCTCCAGAGCTCCACTGCACCACCATGGTCCTGGGTACACTGATAACGGTTATCTCCACTGGACCGCCGTTCTCGCGGCATGTAGTCCACGGAGTAGGTGTCGGGAGAGCAGAACTTGGTGTTTGGACTGGGGGTGATGGACATTGGGTGAAGAATAAGGATTATGTGTGATAGATAGATAGGGTGGACTTTGTTTTGGTCAAAAAGGAAAGACACCGACCGACAGAGACTTGGGAGAGTCAAAAAGACAAGGATAAGTAAGTGCTCACACTCGGACTTGAACCGAGGACCTCGTGATTACTAGTCACGCGCTCTACCAACTGAGCTATGCGAGCTGAGTGCTATTTTAACGTAGCAAAATTTAAGCTTATGTTCCAAGTCACTATGCAGGTAAAACTTCCTCTTGTTTCTTGTGTTAGGAAAGTAGTTCACATCCCCTTCTGGTGAGTCCCTCTACCTAGTTACTCGGTATCTTTATGTTTCTTGCTTCTACTATTCGAATTTCTACAGCCTGGAAGAGATATCTTTCCTGTCATGTCGAGTGTCCTTCATGGACGGACACTGGCTTCCGAGATATATCTATCTCGATGACGCCGATCTCAAAATAGATGTTATATTCCAGTCCGTTTATGGCCCGGTGACCAAGCCCGACCCGACATTCGATATATATTATACTCAAACAAAACTATTCATAATGCATTGTATCATACCGTATACTTGTTAAACTCGACTCAGAGCACCCTGGTTCAGAAGCGGTATATATTGACCATCCTTTGCGTCAATTATACAGACAGTCCACAGATAGCACGTTACGCCTGCACATCGACGAGGATCTTGCAATGCTCATCCCGGTCGTTCACCAAGGTCTTGAACCCTTTCTCGACCACGTCATCGAGCTTGATCTTATCCGTGATCATCCTCTCCGGACTTAGCTGACCTATATTAGAGGCAAGTCAGTTTCAGCCGATTCACATTCGATGAACAGTGCGGGTCTGGGGACTGACCATAGCTGATAGCCTCAATCACCTTGGTAAAAGCGCTCTCATCATACAACGCAGCCCCCGTGTACTTAACCTCGTTGTACATCAACTCATTGACACCAACCTGCGGGCGCTTCTCCCACACAGCGATGTTCACAATTGTCCCATGTGTTCGCGTGGCATGGATGGCTCCCTCGAGCGCGTTCTCCACACCCGCAGAGTCAAACGTAATCCCGACCCCGGCATCGTCCGTGATCTTCCTCACCGTCGCAACCACATCCTCCTCCAGGGGGTTGATCGCATGCGTCGCGCCGTAGTCCAGGGCGAATTGCCGGCGCTTCTCCATCGGCTCCGCGACCACGATTGTCTTTGCGCCTTGCAGCTTTAGGATCTGGATGACGCCGATGCCAACAGGGCCGCCCCCGATGACAAGCGTGTGATCGCCAGGTTTGAATGGCGACAGGTTCACCGCGTGCCACGCTACCGCCATCGGTTCGACGAGCGCCGCCGTCTCAAGGGAGACGTTGTCTGGGATCGGGTAGAAATGCTCCCCTGGAGCGGTGATATACTTCGCGAGCCCACCGCCATACCCTGCGAGGTTTTGTTAGCATTCCATCCCCGGAGTAGTGCAAGCGACGGACGACAACTCACCGGAAAGCCCGATGAACCCGATATTCTCGCAGCACCACTCAAACCCCTGCTTGCATGAACAGCAGCTCCGGTCGAAGATTGTCGGCCGGACGACGACCCGTTGGCCCGGCCGCACATGCGTGACGCCTGCCCCGACCTCTTCGACGATACCGCTGATTTCGTGGCCCATCGTTACTGGGTAGGTGGTTCCCGTGATGGGATGCGGTTTCTGGGGTATCAATACCGGGCCGCCAGTGAATTCATGGATGTCTATCTGGTTAGCCTATGAGGCTGGGTCGAGGAGCCGTTTGGCTTGCGTACCGCTACCGCAGATCCCAACGAAAGCTGGTCGCACCTGTACTCAGGTCGAATAAATTAGCAATGCCCTTAGAATTATCTCTATGGTGGAGCGACGAACCTTGACCTGGCCTTTGCCGCATACCGGCTCCTCTATTTCATCCACGCGAATGTCTCCGGGGCCGTGGAAGCGCACAGACTTCATTGGGGGCGTTGTTTTAAGTCTGGTACGGATAGTGTCCACGTCTAGAGCGGTGTTCAGCATGCTTTATCGGTGTTATTCTTGGTGTATTCTTGCAAAAATCTGATATTTTACTAAAGTAGAATTCGATGTATAGACGACTGAAGATAGATAACCAGCGACACCATAGTAGGATGGCGCATCCGTTATTTGTAGGTGGTGAGGCATCTCGTTGCTTCACACGTTGCAATGACGTTAACCACAAAATCATACCCCGGAGTACAGATTGAAGGCCTGAGAGATCCCAGGACGAAGGTTTCATTGGCTGGAAAAGGCTAACGCTCATTTGAAAACTATTACACCATCTATGATGTGGCCGAGATTCCTGGGGTACTTTGTCCATGCCGTCCGCTCGGGACCAAAGGTAATCGTTGGCGGAAGCCTTCGCCGCTGGGCGCACACAAGGTTAAGACCACATCAGGATACAACGGGATCTGCTCCCGAAAAGAGACTTGTCCTGTTCTGATCTTTTTTTAACCCCTTAGCAGGGATGCAGCCAGCTTCCTGATCGTGGTGGGGTACGAAGTCGTGGTGGTGTCATAAACGACGGGTAAGTTCTTGGCTGATCTGATTGTACCAGCTGACCCCTCGCAGCGCCTGTCACGATAGCGGTTAGTAAAGGACTTAATTTGAGGTCTTGATAGAACTTACGTGCACCGTGATCCAAGTGGCAGCGAAAAATAGCCGCCAATGGAAGCGGGGTTACATAATCCGGACTATATCGTGCTTGCGCAGGCACTAGCCCAGATCACCAGAGTAGAGCATAGATCGGCTCATCATCCTTTCAGGACTCTTCTTCGCGCTGCCGATCGACAAATGCTCGCAAGATCGATTCCAGCCCCTCATTGCGGCGGGCGAGCAACATGACATCCGAGACGTTGATTGTGGAGCGCCCAGCATGTCTGTTAGGAAATAAACATGTCAGCGGCGTTGTTATCCCTGAAATTGCGATTCCAAGCTGCCTTGAAACCGCTGACAAGTAGGAGAGAACGTAGAACGGGCCTCCGGGCGGTGTTCTGGCTTTGGGGTAGGCGCAGGCGGAAGATCACTACTTACTTGGCGAAGGACTCGAGATCCTGACTGACAGTTTCTAGAAGGAAGCGTTCGTCAGCTCTAGCCACGATGAGGTCTGAGTGACGAGACAGTGTGGCTGTTCAGGGCATTGAATCTGAATTACATACCAATCTGTGCCCAGACCATTTCGGTCAAGGCGCCGATAAACTGGGGCGTCGCATTGATACCAAGTTTGATCGTCTCTTCGTCGACGATCTTGCCAATGGACAGCCAAAGGGCAGACTTGAGTCGCTGGAATGATGTTAGCAGTGGTAGCATGTCTGCGCGAAACAGCTTGGGCCTCACCTCTTCGAGACCAACTTCCTCATTAGGCTCCATTTGGGCGGTGGAAAGGAAGTGATGGACCTGACAGATCTCGAATTAGATATGTGCCTTTCAAGGTAAAAGCAACAGGCGGAAATTGTGAGCAAAGCAGGATGCGGGAGAGAACATCGCGTCCAACGCGTGTCTATCAAATGCAGCGGCCTACCGCTGATTGGCTGGTGTCATTACTCCGGAAAAATAGTAAATCCGAAGTGACATACGCTAAGCCGGAAAGGAACATTTCCACTTACGGAGTTCTCATAGATTGCGAAGTGTAACGAACCCCCACGACGCCCACTGCGTGATTTTCCTACAGATTCTCATTTCTTCCTTTGGTTTCTCTTCCTTCGATCCATCTTCCTCACGACAATCTTTTCCGCCTCATTCCGGCTCATCGCAATCTTCCCAACCCGCCTTCGCAGACCTCTCGAACACGCCTCTGGAGCTTTCACAGCTCCGCGCTCTTCCGCCCCTCCGTCCCTGAAGCTTATCTCGGCGCACCGGCAGGAACAAGCCAAGTCGAACAGCCCCAGAAAACACATCAGCGACCATGTCGACGCCAGACGAAGCCCGCTCGGTGGTGGCCGACGCGCTCGCCGACTTCTTCGGGCAGCTGTACTCGTTCTTCGAGACGATCGTGACCCGCTTCTTCGGCAACCTGTACCTGTCATTCGCCCAGGTGAGCCTCAACCGCTGGACGAAGGTCATCCTCTCGGTGGTAGGGTACATCCTCGCGCGTCCGTACATCGAAGCGTGGTTCAAGAAAATGGCGGACCGCGACTTCAAAAAGCAGCAGGAGAAGGAAAAGGCGCGCCGCGCCGCGTTGGGCGACAAGAAGGCGAAGGTGTCGGCGAATGCGCTGCGCGGCGGCGCCTCGTCGGACTCCGGCTCGGGCAAGGTGCTCGGAGAGGTGGAGAATACCGATGATGAGATCGAGGAGGAGGAAGAGGACTTTGCGACTGCCAGTGGGGTGCCGGAGTGGAGCAAGAACGCCCGCAAGAGACAGAAGAAGTTCAAGAAGAACCTCGAGGCTGAGGGGCAGACGCAGCGGTTGTCCAAGGAGCAGATTATGGAGCTGCTGGATTGGAGTGATGAGGAGGGCGAAAATGCCGCTCCTGAGCAGTGATTCTGGTGTCGCTGCTTTTCCCTCTCGGCTCTTCCCGGAAGGACTTTTTGGGTACTACATTTTATAATCCTTCTTTCCTATAATCGTGTGCATGGGTGGCCAACTATTCTACTTCATGTCCTTCACAGGTGTGTTGCAATTCCCGAGCTGAGAGAATCAAAAGCCGAGATCATTCTCTATGTCCGGATGTCTGCGTGCCATGCAACACCTGAATCTGTATAATACTAGCTAAATAAATGACGAGTCGAATATTCCATTCCTTTGATGTCCCAGAGTGTAGCATGCAAGTTCATCAATTCAAGTCATAATCATCGCACAATTCAAGTCTAAAAGCAAAGAGCAGCGCGCTAGTGCAACCGCCTCAACGCTTCTATCATAACTTTGACGTCGTGAACGTTCATCATCCCCACAGAGTTGACGATGTCCTCCTGGACACTCGGTTCGCATGTCAGGAACCGCTCAATCAGCTCTCCGTCCACGAACCGGTACGGCTCCTTGGCCTCTCGCACCATACTACGGAACCCACGGAACTCATTGAAGGGCATATCTCCAAGCGAATCGACTTTGCCGGCCATTGTCGCCTGGAGACGCATCAGGAAATCCTGGTGTTCTGGGTTGATAATGGCATAGAGATAGATCGAACCCTCAACCTGTTTTTATCTTTATCAGTATATGACGTCGGAAGAATATGTGTTAGCACTAGGGGCACATACCGTTCCTAAGAACGCACGAGGGGTCACCGTTACACTTGCCAATTGCTGGATATTGACAGGTCGGATGCGGTTAACCATTTCGCCCAGCGAAATTTCGCCAGTCACTTCCAGTCGGCGTTTGTCGTCTTCCTCTACTCCGCTCAGATTGCGACGGAGGATGATCAGGTTTCCTTCTGCGTCACTCTCGAGATAAGTGTGTGGTGCTATGCAAGCGACGCCGGTCGCCCAGACAGTCTGGAAGTGACGAGCCACCTCCTTCAATGTGTCCGGAAGACCGTCTTCGCCCTCGGTGTACTCCACAAGACACAAGCTCTTCATGAGATCGGACACCGCAATCACATTGTCGATAACTGTAATATCGACCGGCGCAGTTGACGTCCTATAACTGGCGAGTTTTTCCAGCTTCATAGCACTAAAGTTGTTTCCGGTGACTTTGTAGATCACAACCTGGGCAGACGTCAGACAAAGTACCTCTATCATCCACCTGAAGCATGCTTACCGTCTTCACAAGTGCGGCCACAATCTTATCTCCCAGCATGGCCAAGGCACGGCACGCGCCTTTGACCGCCAGTTCGGCAACCATGGTGAGCTTGCGCCCATTGTCAACCTCGAACATCAGGATGCGACCACGGATCGAATCCCGGTCTTCGTCTTCGTCCAAATAAGCCGTGCCGACAACGAATCGATCCTTAAACATATCGCGCCCATTTTCATCCTTGCCGACGGGGAACTCGGCGCGGATAACGCTCTCTACCAATTCTTCATTTCTGAGGTTGAAGGCATCAAGGCGGCGGAACATTATCTCATCAGCCAGGACGAATTGGCTCTTGACTACCTCTGCGCCTTCTTCGAGTTTCCGCTCAATTGTACCAATACCGAATGCCTTTTCAGAGGGGGAATAAGCAACTCTGCGGACAGTTGCACCCATCGGGAGAGTCTGGATCTGCGTGGTCCTTTCTTTGTCGACAAGAGCGATCTTGAGTTCATGAGACGTGGCCACGGCAATTGACTCAGGGTATGCTTCGGAGTTGAAATGGCACACACGGGAGGCTCCCTCAGAGTTGACTGCAGAGTAGATGATGCGGCCTTCAGAACCATAGATCAAGCTTGGATTCTCGCATGTCGCAAAGACATTGTATAAACCGTCGCCTCTTGGCAATTTCTTGAAAGTCGGCTGTTCCGATCCCAGGATCAATTTGTTCATTCCGGTTAGAGAGTAGTCGTCGGCGTTAAATGAATAAGTAATGACACTTCCATCGGCCATGGAGATGAATAGAGTGGGAGGACTATCCACGAGAACGTTTGCAACCAGGACCGAACGCGGGAAAGCCTCACCCTCTGGACCCAGTGATATTGCATGGCCTTCCGTTAGATCTTGGAGTTTCAGCACGGATGCTTTCGCGGACTGGGGAAATCCAACAATGCAGACACCGGTTGGAGACGAGGGAACAGTAACACCAGAAATTTGAGAGTCTGCACCAAAGTTCTTTTGTGTGATAATCTGGACATCGTTCCTGATATCCAACACCGTCATAAGCTCTCCGCCAGCAACAAGAACGACAGAATCCTCGTTGGCAGAGGCGGAAGTGATAATGAGCTCGTCCGATGGCGTCCACTCATAGGTGACCATTCCACTTTCCATCTCTGCGATTAGAACTCTCCGTTCAGTCACCTGGAGTATCCGATCGCCGGGAAGATTGGCCGCAAGAAGCGTGTTCTCCGATAGGCTCAGTCCTAGGAATTGGTCCAATTCCTCAACCTCGCCATCCGGGCTGAAATGGAATACTCTGGTTTCATCGATGAACGTGACAAGGAGCGTATCCAAGAAGTCGCCCTTGGCCTCAAGCTGGAGACCCCACAGGTCTGTAATATGTTCCATCTCACCAAGGACGCCTAGTTCTTCCATTCCGACACCGCTGCGGACGCTCCTCAGTGTCCCATCATCGAACGCGCCGGAACCAGTGACAATTCGAGCCTGGCCAGAGGAGAATTCGTGCGTCTGACTTTCGCTTGTGCGGTTGCCCAGGTCCATGATCGTGAAGTCCAAAATGGGGGCAATGTTTGGCAGAGTTTGGATTATCTCAAACGACCCATCTCCGACGCGAAGAACCTGGGAGTCGCCCTGGTGAGAGCCCACGAATATCACTCCGCCACCTAGATATACCAAGGTCGAAGCTCTCGAGGTGTTCCCTAAGTGATCCAGCTGCCACCCCTGTACTTGGTTCTCTGAATCCAAGACAAGCATAAGGAAGAATAGTCGGCCGTAATCATCTGCCAACAGCCATCGCTGGCTATCCACCTGCTCCCAGGCGACGAAAATAGTTGCTTCGTCAAGAAGTCGGGAAACAATCTCATTATTGTCGTCGTCCACATACTTGATCGATGTTTCACCCAGAATGAGAAGACCACCTGTTCGAGTCAGCCAAGCTCCGATCCATTAATGGAATCGCCACTTACCCAATGGAGCAGGAACCGGTATGAGATGAGACGCCCCGAGGTCCAACTCCTGGGCGAAGTCTGCCAAATCCGCCAACGTTGCATCCGCACCCGAGCTGGACGTCGCCGCGGTGTACTGAAGCTCCCGAACCTTCAGCCTGACTTTCTTCTGGTTATCCTCGTACAGTAGAGCGAGGCGTGGTAGTCCCGACTGCACATGCAAGAACGCCGACGAGCGCACAAAGAGCTCATCAATGCGCGCAGTCGTCAACTCGCCGAGTTCTCCCACTTGGGGTGCGTCGGGGCCAGAAGGCATAGCGGGGGCTCTTCCTCTCTTTTTACTGGGCAATTGGACGATGGGTATTACAGCGACGAGCCCCTCGTAGACCTCTAGCGTCATAAAACGACCGCTCGGATCGATCAAGCACCGATTACCTGTCTGCGATTCCCGCGACGACGGGTCCGAAACGTCGACATAATTGCGCTCCGTACGAATCTGATTCTGTGAGCTGTCCCAAGACAGCGTGCAGTAGGTGTAGCGATCGGTCCCGACGAATAGATGGTCTGTTGGCGAGTTGGCCGGCGCGGGCAATCGGGCCAGCATTGTCACCCTGGCGTAGAGAGTGCACGATGCAGCCAGGCTTAATCCATCTGGAGTGAGAGTGTAGACCTCCAGCCGATTTGCCTTCCTGTTGGAGTAAAAGCAGATCCTGTTAGCATTGCAATGGCTGCCGAAGTCTTGAGAGCCGGCGTATGCGGTCGCGGGATTCCCGTATCACTCACGCGACAACCAAGCAATCCTCCTCCGGGCTCATGAACTGCAGCTTCAGCGCATGGCGAATACTGCTCGCCCGGTGTATCGGGACTATGTAAGACATCCTCTGTGCCGGACGGGTTCCTCTTTGTGCTGGTGAGCGGTAACCGGGATGCTGATGGGCTTTTTGCGGCAGTGGAGACGGCAGCGGGGGTTCTGACAGCGCTTCAGAGACACTGCGGTAGATGCAATCGGGTGATTATGTACTAAGACTGCTCAGTGGTGAGCAGCGAAAGGCATTTCTTTCCCCAGAGCCGACGGTTGACTAGGAGCAAAGTGAAGGGATGGTAGTGGATCGACGATGGTGAAGGACTCGATGACGATGGTTGCGGTTCCTGCCAGTTCCACCCGCAGCTTAACTCCGGATTATGCCCGAGTGCCAGCCATCTTATCTTCACCTCGACCGCACTAATATACAGCAAAACCTTCGAAATCGGTAGGAGGTAATTACGTCTACATGGCTGTCCAGATTCACTTGGAGATCTTTGCCATAAACCCTTTTCAACTGTATTCTCTATCAAATCCCTTTTGGATCAGCTGCAGTGTGAAAAGAACAAAGTAGCCGAACATGACGGTCAAATCCGTTGCTAAGTGCATACATCAATCACGCCCAAAAAAGATAAGCCAAACCGGCGGAGTATATATGCAAGGATCATCTAGGCATGAAAAATAGAAGCAAAATGAATCATGACACTAAAATGACATAAGCGCGAAAGAAAGTTCATGGAGCTCATGACCACACATCCTCCTGGTAGCTGCCGCTGCTGCGCATATGCTTCACCATTTCCTCGGCCCGTTCAGCCGGGAGACCACGCTGTTGCGCGATGATCTGGCCAAGCACAAGATTGACTTCACGCGCCATGTTGGCGGCGTCACCACAGACATAGAAGTTAGCCTTCTGCTTCAGAAGGCTGCTCACCAGATCGGAGTGTTCACGCAGTCTGTGCTGAACGTACACCTTTTGGGAGGTTTCACGAGAAAAGGCAGTAATGATCTGGAGTTTGTCTCCAAGCTGTTCCTGGTAGGTCTGTTAAAGGCAGAAGAGTTAGCACTGTTCATTGCGGATCAAAAAGTAAGACTGGATAGATGACATACCCTGAATTCATCTGCATACATAAAGTCCTCGTCGCGCTTGCGGCATCCAAAGAACAAGACCGTGGGGCCGACGTTCTCACCCTTGGCGGCCAGGGCGGCACGTTCCTGGATGAATCCACGGAAGGGAGCCACACCGGTACCAGGACCAACCATGATAATAGGCCGAGAGGGATCAGAGGGGAGTTTGAAGTTGGAGTGGCGGACGTGAACGGGAACGTGGATTCCGTCGTACTTGTTACGGGGTCCAGTGATAGTATAAGTCAAGCCATGAGGGTCGGGAGACGGATCACCATTTTGCTTCTGCTTCAGGGCAAGGAGATAGTTGGTCGTTACACCCTTGACAAGGTGGGCAGCACCAGGCAGGCGAGTAGATTCCACAACGGCAGTAATGCTGATCTTATCCTTCTGCACCATGGAGGAGGAAGAGATGGAGTAGTAACGAGGCTGGAGCTTGTTGAGACCTTCAATAAGCAGCGAGAACGGGACGGCAGAGAAGGGCTTGGAGGTGACACTCTGAAGAGCCTGAGCGATGGTGAAGCACTGGTTGGTGATTTTCTCGTGGAAGTAGTCCTTGTCGCTACCCAAACGCACGATTTCCGCCTTAGTCTCCTCATCGGGAGCAAACGCAGCCAGGGTAGACACAAACTGACGGGAGACGGGCGCAGCGATTTCCATGTAGTAGCGGACAGCAGCATCATAAGTGGTGGGAGTCGGAATGGGAACCTTGGCGGTCACATCGATACCCTTGACGTTGATGACAGAATGACGCTTGCTCTCAAGACCAAAGACCTGAAGGAACCGGTCCACCTCGGCACCAGCGTTCGTGGGCCAAATCGCGATGTGATCACCAGTCTGATAAGAAAGGTTGCTACCAGCGATGCTGATTTCCATGTGCAGACAGTTGCGGTCCTTGACGTTGAACAATTCACGAGACTCGACGATGGGGGCGATGAAGGGGTTGTGAGCGGAATACGGGCCACTGGGGGTGCCGTCACGGTGACCCTTGGTCGGCTCACCGAGGTAGACGGCCTCGTCTTCAGGGGACAGAGATTCATCTTCCGTGACCGAGAACACAGGCTCGTAGACCGCCTCGCGCTCCTGAAGGTTCATGGCCTCGGAGAGGGCAGTCCACATGGGCTCCTTCCAGGCCAAGAAATCCTCTTCCATGGTGCCAGCGCCGTCATCACCTTCACCCGCATCTCCAATGCGCTGCGCACCCAGCTTGGTGAGAGCGGCATCCAGATTGCGAACCATGGCCTGATAGTGCTCATAGGTGTTGTTACCGAGACCAAAAGTGACATACTTGAGGGAGGACAGGGGCTTGTCATCGGCGGAGATGCCGCTCTCGAAAGCGACGTCCTCACCCGAGATGAACTGGTAGAACTCGACGGCGTTGTCGGTGGGTTCACCCTCACCATAGGTGGCCATGACGAAGAAGGCAATCTTGTCCTCGGGGAATTTGTCCAAGTTCTCATAATCGTAGTCTTCCAGATCTGCGACCATGGTCTTAAGGCCGAAACGCTGGGAGCCTTCCTTGGCCAGGCGCGACGCATAATCCTCGGCGGTACCGGTCTGCGAGCCGTAGAAAATCACACAGTTCTTGCCAGTCTCTTCCATTTTCTCGATGATGTCCCTGGATTTGCCAGCCTTGGCGCCACCATTCATGGCGGAACCGGAGGCGGCATACGGGTCCTTGGGAACGGCCCAGTACGTGCCCTTGGTGAAGTAGGCGGCGCTACCCACCAAAAGCACCACCAGGACCACCAGGTCGAGAGTGTCCAGTTGAGCCATAATTGCGTCCGTGAAGAGGTGCACGGATCCGGGAAGATGCGGAATCGAGGAAGGGGAGAGGGAGAGGAAAAGAGGGGGGCCGAAGAGAAGCCGCTAGAAGGACAGATAACGCGCCCCTAATTCACCACTCAGCCGGAAGTTGCAGCACAGCGGCGGAATCCGTAGGTGGAAAACCCCCAATGCGGATCGAGGATGAGTTCCGAAAGAGATCACGATAAGAATAAAAAAAAATGAGAAAGAAAAGAAAGAAGCAGCAAGAAATACAGGAAGAAGAAAAGAAGGCGACGAAGAGGAAGAGGATAGTCGTAAGATGGCGGAATGAATGGCAGGTAAAGTAAGGTAAAGGGAAAGGGAAAAGCGATCCACAAGTCAGTCCACTAGTACTAAGCCCAGTGCATAGATACTTCGGGGCCGGAAACCTGAGGAGGCGCTAAGAAAATGTTTGTTCCCACTGACAGTGATACGTTGGGAAGAACGTCGTCCCGGTCGGTGTCCGCTGGGTGAACGAAATGGGGAGGCGGTCAGGGTGGAGAGCACGTGAAGATGGATATCTTCGGATCGTCAAGACAGTAAGGCTCGGGTAGTATCGCCAGTACTCCGTGGGATAATTCAACTTCTCGCATTAGAGGAACAACCGTTCGAGAGTCAACCCGCGGGGGCTCGCCCTCACCATATATATATGTCCCTGACGGGTGTGGGGGAGATGGGAGCGACCGACACTTGGCCGAGATGAAATTTGGATCGGGAGGGACTTCGGCCCTCCTGTGATATGGGGACTGGAGGTGGCGGCGGAGAGTGATGGCAAGTGGCCACGATATCCATGTGCTTCGAATGGGGGATCTCCCGAACATCCTGCCGAACAGGGTCCCTAGCCGAGTTCCGCCTTTTGGGCCTCCCACTGGATGTCTGGGGTTCGGCGTCATCCTGCGATCAATTATTCGGAGAGGAGAGTGCAGGTTGTCTTGATCTCAAGGGTCAAGCCATTTGATCCTGAATGTTGACATGTATTGTGTACCTAGCTATGACTAGTATGATTATATCCCTGTAAATGATCTTTCCAGCGTCACTACCGTACAATATACATTCATACATTCATACGTTGAGACATCTCCATCCGAGCACAGTCATCATACAAAGGCATACATATGATCATAGGATTAACTCCCGCGTGCTTCTGTATAGATCTCCGAAGTTCACCACGGAGAGGCCTTGTTTGATTTCCGCCCCCGGTGTTCCGGCTGGCGACAGGGAGTCCTTCTTCCCAACGGATTGATTCCGCACTCAGTGTGGAAACATTCCATCCTCACATCTTGTCAACTACATAAATCCTCTACGATTCCACTGGATATTCAGTGAAATAGCGTCTCGTTAGAGTCATACAAATAGATGTATATGTTGCATTCTGTACGGAGTACATTCACCTTCCTTGCATCCAGCGTGGCCCTCGAGTCTTTGTTACGCACAGGACACTTCTACCCACCACCACTACACCATAACACGAGACCATTTACCGTAAATTTGTCGGACGGCGGCACATGCTCATCCATCAAGTGCCAGAAAATGTTGTCTTCCCCACTTATTGTACACAGTACCTATGTAACCACTGAAGATTCAACCCCAGGATACCAACATCCGAGCGAGCCGTTTGACCCTCTCGGTTGGGGTTTGATGAAAACCTTCCCGGGAAATCCAGGACTCATCTCGTATTTCCAGGTCCCTTCGGAGGGGAGATAGACATGCATGCTTGTTTTGTCTCTGATGAAACCGCTTCCGCCGGGATGAGTGGCAGTCCCCCACATAACAACATCCGTATTGGAAGCTAGGAATCACGCATGACTGAGATGAATGGATCTTCGTTCAGTCCAAACAAACCGAACCAAACCATCCCTCTCAAACATTATTCAACCGAGTACGTAAGACTCCAGATGCTTGGCATTTTTGCGAGGCAGCCTGCATATGATCTCACATAGAGTACGTGCCCCGTGTAAGCTGATTCCCCGTTCCCGAGAGAGGCCGAATAGAGATTAGGGCCCTGGGATAAAGTGTGTATGACGATGCATGCACGATGTGATACGGTTGGCCAGAGAAATCAAGGCGACTTAATACGCAGTCTACTTGTGGATCCAGGCGTTTCTCGGCATTGCGAAACTCTTCCGCCTCGTGTTCATTCAGGTCGGTATGTGAGTCTCTAAGTGAGATAGACTGCAGAATTTATGACCGTTAGTAGCTTGGATTCGAAGATACCGTGGTGGACATCCTCATTCGGATTGGTCGTATCCATGTCTCTTGACGTACTCACGGATGGGTTTGGTATGAGGAACGCCGAGCGATGGATAGAGGCTGTAAGGCAGCTCAAAAATTAGAGGCCGAAAATGGAGAAAAACACGCCTGATACATTTAGCCCCTCAAAAAGAAGTCTAGGTATAGCATTCAGCCCAATGTTCTACTTTTTGGTCGTGGCCACCCTACTAGTGTACTTTGTGGTTGGTCCGCGTGCAACTTACGGTCGCGAACACAACGAGCACCTTCCCCCATCAACACCATCATCGGGACATTCTCACCTTCTCCCTTCATCACCCCCAACCGTTAGGGCTAATGAGCAACAATGTGCTGCTCAGTCCTTTCCTCTGATGATTTCGCTCCAGTACATGTGAGCCTCTGCCACCATTGAATGTGGCTTGGATGAAAAACAACCAGCAGTAGGGACCCCAACCTCGCTCTCTTTGTCTGCCTCCTGCATATCAATCCCTACCCTCATCAACATCTATACAACCTCTCGCACAAGTTATGCAGAATGACCTAACCTCTGCATCGCCTAGTGGCTTCACACCCTTCGATCAAAGCTGGTCCCATCCAGCCAACGACAATGCCCCTCATCCCTGACGAGTCCAACTCCGCGTCGCACCATGTCTTCGCATCTCCACCCGAACGCCTAGTGACTAGAAGCACGCCCTCGTCGACGGTGCATAGCCGGGAGACGTCCGCCGTTAGAGGAAGACCAGCCGATCCATCCACGCTAACCCCTTCGACCCTACAGCCTCAGAATCCTCGGCGCGGACATTCTCACTCCAAAAGCCCCGAGACGTCTGCCGCCCGTCCCGGTGCCGCATACGATGTCCCCCTCGAAAGACGCCCCTCAAATTCCTACGGTCATCACCGACAGACCTCGATCGTACATGGGATCCAGCATTCGCGAAACCCCAGCTTCGCCGCGTCCTCTTCCTCCGCCAGTCCGCTAAGCCCCGAATTGATCGCATCCCTTGGTCGAAGTGGTGGCATTGACCAGGAAAGCGGTGCGCCTGGAGGCCGACTAGAACAAATGGACATGCACACGCCGTATCAGAACTCGGGAAACAACAGCTCGAGCCATTTGCTGCAGGGGACTTTATCGACGATCGAAGATCAGGACGCCGATGAGGTTGGAAATGGCACCGCAGCAAATGTACATCGCCGGATGAACTCTGGCGGGAAACCATGGCGCGAACGCTCGCATAGCCGGTCGCAGTCAAAACATCATTACTCGGAGTCAAAGACCGTTGGAGAATATGCTTTACACCATCTTTTCAACTCGGTAGGCAGAGCCCGGTTCGTCTGTTATCTCAGATGGTGGCTGACAGTGAATCAAGTTTGTTGGTCAAGCGGATAGCAAGATAAACCAGGCGATTATGAGACTGGGCCAGTCAGATGTGCCCGTGGAAGAAGTTTGCGGTCCTGGTGCAGACCCGAACTTTGACCAGTTGATCTCCGCATTAGGACATATTGCTCGACAGAAGCCGAAGCCTTTGATCGACACCATTATGTTCTGGCGAAAAGCTAAGGGCGACGCTGCGATCACGGCGAAGCAGGCGGTTAATCAGGTATGGTCTTGGATTCTTACACCAGTACTCCTCAACTAACCACGTTGTGATCAATCAGTCGCGATCGCCTTCGTCAGAAAACGGCCCTCTCATACGTCGAAACACCGAGCCTTCACAGATGATGCTTGACTCGCAGTCGGACCACACGTCTTCATCGTCCAACCCTCCCATGACTAGACCCGACGACATCGTATTGGCCGAACGACGGGCGACAGTGTCGGTGTACCTCGTTTGCAGAGTCTTGATCGAAATATTCAACCAGAGCAGCCTCGCATCCATAACAGTCGACATGGCAGAGCGTCTAGAGGATATTGTCTTTGGCCAACTCAAATCGGTTGATCCCGACCAGATCTCTGCCTCTCCGCTTCGTATGGCCAATTGGAGAATATACTCCCAGCTCCTTGGCATAATGAGTGAAAACAACTTCACGAGCGTCACCAACCGATTCCTCGCAGAGCTTGGCCAATATCAGAAGGATGAAACACTACGAGGACCGTCCAAGGAGGGAGATGCGAAAACAGAACTTTTGATATTAGGCATGAGACATCTGCGAGTGCGGACGTATCCGGACATGTGGCCCAAGGCGTGCGACTTTATGCGGTCGCTGGCACGATTGTTTGTTGGCGCCCATGGGCAGCGTGTGAAACAGGCATACTGCTACATTTTTGAGAAGCTTCTTCTCCCAGTCGCCGCTAATCCGAACTGTGACCTGTCGCTCCCCAAGTGGAAAGAATTCCTAGATCTAGTCCAATCGCGGCTTACACAGATGCTAACAAAGCCTCGGCATTGGGCTGCGGCTTTCCCCCTTCATGTCTTGCTTCTCTGCGTCTCATCAAAGGAGAACTTCTCCTCACAATGGTTGTCGGTCATCTACACGCTTCCGGCGAGATTGAAAGATCGTCCTACTAGAGGCCCGGCATTGCAGGCGATGTGCCGACTGGTGTGGACCTACTTCTTTCGCTATACAGACTCCCCAACGGTCACCCTTCGAAAAGTTGAGGAGGTAGCAAAGATCGCACTCCCTGCTGGCAAGAGGACCTACTTGAGTACAGAACCAGCAGTGGCGGAGCCGCTGATTCAACTGGTACGGATGATTGGGTTCAAACACCCAGACGTGTGTTTCCGTAACATCATATTTCCCATGATCAGCTCCGATATCTTCCTCTCGAATCGGGAGTTGAAGATTGAGCAGATGGAACCAGAAAAGATGGTCATTGGAATCCGGTCGTTTCTCTCGATAGTAACGGACCTGGAAAATTGCGATCAACTCTGCCCTCCCTTCCCTACCGGCTCCATACCAAACCCGTTCACTGACATCTCTTCTTCTACTCATTTACCGAGGCCCCAGTTCCTTGTCGACCCACGTCTTCCAAATGTCCCTGAGAATCGGGATGAGGTGTCGTCACAACCTGTCAATACCTCCAGGCTCAGTGATAATGTGAGGAGTTATTATATCCGCTTCTGCGAAATCTTAGGAAAGATCACTCTCCTGTGCGATAATACTTTTGGAGGCCAAGCGGCTTTGGATGAGAAGTTTGGGGGAACGACGCCAAAAACCCCTATTTCCGAAGCCTTTAGCTTCGGAAGGCGTGATGATCATCTCAGCGCGGTGGATCAACGACAAGGATTCTATGATCTGCTTCATGTTGCTGTGCAGGCTCTCCCTCGCTGCCTCTCCGACCACATCCCGTTCAATTCATTGATCAATTTGTTGTGCACTGGAACTGCCCATGTTCAGTCGAACATTGCCGCCTCGTCGGCAGAGTCACTGAAGGCTATCGCCCGCCAGTCTCATGCTCAACAGGTGACTATTGGTTTCGCCAGATTTATATTCAACTTTGATGCACGGTACTCTACGATGTCCGATGAAGGGATGCTTGGGCCAGGCCACATTGAATCTACCTTGAGGCTCTACGTCGAGCTGCTGCAGATCTGGATAGAGGAAATTAAACAGAAGACGAAGGGGGCAGCTGCGAAGGGCGCGGCGGTAGATCCAGGAGACAAGACCGGCTCTGGAAGCAGGGCCTTGCAACTGGATCTCTCGAGTGTTCTCGCTCATGTTGAAGAAATCGAGTCCCATGGATTATTCTTCCTCTGCTCGCAGTCAAGAAGAGTGCGCGCATTCGCCATTACCGTCCTCCGGCTGATTACGGAATTTGACAAAGCTCTTGGCAAAGAGAATACAAGGATCATCAGGATCCTAGAAGCGGATTCTCAACAGATCTTAGATGTCAACGATGAACAGCTTACCGTTGCCGAGAGGAGTCGCATTCAAAAAGGCAAAAGACGGAGTGTGTCACAGAATACGCTTATTGAATTGTGTAGCAGCGAAGTGTCCTATGATTCGACCCTATGGGCCAAAGTGTTCCCAAATATCATCCGAATCAGCTTCGAGATGTGCCCCTTCGCTGTTACTTTGGGACGAGAAATTGTCTGTGCACGGCTGGTCTTGATGCACAAAACGATAACCGCCCTTGCTGAGACACCTCAGCATCCCCAATATGCTCCGATGGACCCTGTCCAAGCTCGCTTGGTCGGCAGAAACAATATGACTGCCGAAATATTGATCGAACAGTGGAAGCTCTACCTAGTCATGGCTTGCACCACCCTCAACAGCGTCGGTGCTCAATCTCAAAGCCAACTAGCAAATGCCCAACACGCGCGGAAATCATCAAAAGGACAACAGCAGACTCAAGATAAGATCAGCTCTGCCAGAAGTCTTTTTGCGTTCGTGATCCCGTTGCTATCAGCTGAGCGCGCCTCCATTCGAGATGCTATCGTCATTGCTTTAGGGTCCATCAACAAGAACCTCTATCGCACATTGCTAGAGTCACTACAGTACGCCGTGACAACATGCAACGAGGAGGCCAAGATTCGGATCGGTGCTCATTATCGGTCTCCGAGCAGCCCCAGGCGAAACCGAAAGACGGACCGCCTACGGACCGAGGTGACGCATGTGTACAAGCTCACGTCGCATTTCTTGCAAGAGTCCGAAGTGTACAACGACGACTGGATCGTCAATAACTTGGTTACGTATGCCAAAGACCTTCGGATATTCTTGAGTGATGCCGAAGTTCAAAACGATTGGGAGTTCCAGCGACTACGCTTCCACTTCTGTGGACTGATGGAAGAGCTATTCGAAGGTGTGAACCGTACCAAAGACCCCTCTCGGTGGATACCGTTCGAATCTAGGAAATCTGCCTTTTCTCTTATGGAGGATTGGTGCGGGTACTCTCCAAACCAAGCCCAGATATCTCAAAGGGAGGAGAACATGCGCAAGTTTGCTATCTCACAGCAGGTTGAGACTGGTGAGTTGCGAAACACTGCCGCTGCGATGGAGATAGAAAAGAAGAACCTGCGCGCTGCGGCTCTCAGTGCCATGGCTTCTTTGTGTGTAAGTATTTCTGTCGCCGAAAGAAAATGTTCTCAATTGCTAATTCAACAACACAGGCTGGTCCAATCAGCATCACCACGGAAAGTGGCTCTGTGCTTCAATTCGATGTCGGCCGAATGCTCTCTTGGATTGATATCATTTTCAACGCAATAAGCGACAAGTGGAATGCAACAGGCCGGCGAGCTCTCAAGAACTTGATCATCCACAACAAAGAACACACTTATCTCTTGGAGCGCTCGATTGAAATGTGCTATATCACAGAACGGCCAAAGGCCCTGGAAAGTTATTTTGAAGTGGTCACCGAGGTTCTTATCGAGCACACAGATTATCAGCTTGGTTTCTGGAGGATTCTGGGCGCGGTTCTCGTCACTCTCGGTAGCCAAAAGCGGGAGATTCGGATGAAGTCAGCTAAGCTCCTCCGAATACTTGAAGAGCGCCAGCAGAAGAACTCCCGTCTGCAGGACTTCGATATCAGTATCTCTGACAAGACCACCGCCGTGTACAAACTTGCCCAGTTTGAAACGTCCAAAAGACTAGCCCAGCAACACTCGGACTTGGCCTTCACACTGTTTTCCGAATTCTCCCTTCACTTCAGGAACCTGCGACCCGACAGCCAGCGCAATATGGTGGCCGCCATCCTCCCTTGGGTGCAGACAATGGAGCTCCAGGTCGATCCAAATGGTGGCCCGACGGCTAGGTCATACATGCTTTTAGCCAATCTTTTCGAGATCACGATTCGCAGCAGCAACATTCTTCCCAACGAAGTGCAAGCCCTTTGGCAAGCGTTGGCTACTGGTCCTCACGGTGGGAACGTGCAATTGGTTCTTGATTTTATCATAAGTCTGTGCTTGGAACGTAAGGAACAGAACTTTGTGGAGTACGCGAAGCAAGTCGTTGTGTTCTTGTCCGGAACGCCCGCTGGATCGAAAGTCATCGAGTTCTTTTTGATGCAAGTCGCCCCGAAGAACATGGTTCAGGAGAGGAAAGATATCACCCCGGCGCCTCCAGACATCAAGACCTTACCGTACGTTGCTGATCTCGGGACCGTGCTGCCAGTTGGAAATAAACAAGCTGGTCTTTCTCTTGGGCAAGTTGCGCTCATATTCCTCGTCGACTTGATGGTTGCGCCGGTCACTCTTCCCCTCGAAGATGTTGTCAAGCTTTTGCATGTTGTCCTGATTCTCTGGGATCATTATACTCTGACCGTGCAGGAACAGGCCAGAGAAATGCTGGTTCACCTCATCCACGAATTGATCGCCGCGAAGATCGAAGACAATGCGCCTGACGGCACCAGGCAGGCCATTGAAGATTTCGTGGAATCTATACGGAAGAGCGATGCTAAAGTGGTCTGGGAATATGAGGACAATCACGATCGAGAAGATGGTGATGACGGGAGTCGCGTGCCCTCGTCAATGGCTAGCGTTACCCGCCAGGTTGTTCACTTTTTCGGTCTTGCATACGAGGGTATTAGTGATCTTTGGGCTAAAGAGGCACTCAACTGGGCGACGTCGTGCCCTGTGCGTCATCTTGCCTGTCGGTCCTTCCAGGTTTTCCGCTGTATCTCTACGTCCCTGGACTCAAGGATGCTTGCGGACATGCTGGCTCGTCTATCAAACACGATCGCAGATGAAGAAGCAGATTACCGAACGTTCTCTATGGAGATATTAACAACTCTGAAGATCATAATCAGCTCGCTGTCACCAACCGACCTGCTGCGTTATCCTCAGTTGTTTTGGACCACCTGCGCATGCTTGAATACCATCCACGAGACCGAGTTTATCGAAAGCATAGGAATGCTGGAGAAGTTCCTGGATCGAGTGGATATGAGTGACCCAGTTGTTGTCGCCGAGCTCATCAAAGGTCAACCGCCAAAGTGGGAAGGCGGCTTTGACGGTCTGCAAGATCTGGTGTACAAAGGACTGAAGTCGACCGAGTCTCTCAACCGGACTTTGGATGTCTTGCACCGTCTCAGTGGCCTTCCTAACAATGAACTTATCGGGGATGGTAACAGGTTGTTATTTACGATATTGGCAAATATGCCGCACTTCCTTCATCACTTCGACGTGTCTGTAGATGAGCCCAAGACACTCGCTCGGGCCACTTTGCTGGCCCGTGTCGCTGAAGGTGAAGGATGCCCACGCCTGGCGGCTTCGCTGCTTGGATTTGCCAATGAACAGTACAAGGCCGAGAACGACTTCCTGAACCATATCGTCACCGAACTCCGGTCATACTTCTTCCCTCGGCTCGATGTCCAAAGCTTAATTTTCATGATGGGCCTCTTAACCAACACAACTGTGTGGTTCCGTATCAAGGTCATGAAGATACTTTGTGTGCTCATACCAGAAGTCGATATGCGCCGAGGAGAAGTGACGTGTCATGGGCCTGATTTAATCTCCCCTCTTTTGCGGCTTCTGCAAACAGATCTTTGTCCCCAGGCCTTACAGGTCATGGATCATATCATGACGGTCTCCGGCAATCCGATGGAACGGCATCATCTTCGCATGAGTATGGCATCAGCAACGTCGTCTCGGGCCATCCGCAAGGAATACGAGCGTATACAGAGTCTCTACGGCATCCCAGAGCCGACTGGGTGGTCTATCCCAATGCCTGCTGCCCAGTCTAGCATCACACGCCATAACGTTCATGCTGTGTTCTATACTTGCGCCGAGGTCGACCGCATGGAGGCACAGGAGACTGCTCCCTCGGAGGTGGAGTTCCATGCGGACGATTATAATGACTCAATCTTCCAACTGCGGGCTGACACGATGAAGTCAATCGATACACAGACTGACGGCAATATTGGGGACATTGTACAGAAGCTAGACAGTCTGGACGACTTCTTTGAAGAGACTGAGATAGCTCACCCTACCTTTGACTCCATGCCCGATGCCACCTTGCGTGGTTTCACTGGTGCCTATGTCGATACCAGTGCCCATCTATACGACCAACAGACTGCTCCCATCCTTCGGAAGTCCCTCGCACGAACGGCTTCTTCCTCTTCCTTCCATAACGGGCTTGCGGAGTCCCGCCCACCTAATCCGCGTTTTGACGGCCCAGGCATGCATTCCCCAGGGACCCTGACACCACAGGCGTCCAGCCAGACCCTTCGTCCTGTCTCGCACACCCGCTCAGTCACTTCGCCCGCCAATCACCTCTTCTCACCACCTACAGCCAACGTGCAATTTTCTACCCCTCCGATTGGCTTCAGTGAATCAGCATTTCTATCCGACGACGACGCGGAGGAAGGGCTTTCTGATTTCGATGAACGCATTACGCTGAGCAGGCCGGCGGTCCCTCATGCCATTAACCAAACCCGCAGCGCTACGGATGGGTCTTCGTCACTCGAGTCGATGATTCGAAGTGGTATGCGTCGGCTTACCGGTGGTGCAGCCAACAGCCGGGAGAAAGAAAGACAACGAGACTTTGTGAGAGCACAACAGAGAGCGATTGCCCAGACCGCGAGTTCGCCACGGGTGCCTAAAGTGCCGCCCGAATATCTCTCAGGACCGACCAGCAGTCCAACATCACCGGGGCAATAAGATGGTCGTTGCATATTTTTATTTTCCAATCGTCGTCGTCGTGGTGGTTCGTCTCACTGGGTACATGTATTTGGTTGGGTTGGCGTTTTATACCGATTGATTCGGACATCCTACATATCCTTACGCATGGGAGCAGGGCCTCATCATTCGTATGTTGCGTTCTCTGGCGCAGTTGCATTAGTTGACACATCCCCTCCGGTTTTTCTCTTAGTTTACATGATGCATACTAGACCTGTGTATATCATTCTTTAGAGGGGCATCTAGAGAATCCACAGATTTACATGTTCATCAACGTCATGACGCAGTAGCAGAGCTCCCTTGCAGCCACTATTTGACAAGTCGTCTTGATTACCTAGAGCTCACTGGGCTATTGTTTTCCGTAGTCATGTATCAACGAGAGACACCTCGTCTAGAATGTTTGGTTTCGGTGTATCTGATGGAGGTAGTAGGGTAGCCATGTGAGAGAAGGCCACACATAGCGTATAGTTAGTTACCTACTCCTTAGGCATAGGTGTTATCGAAGGTGTCGTTCTGTATAGGCCCCTTGCATTGGGGAGCACGACACACGTGACACACCGGTTCGCCCTTTTCCGCAGCTATACCAAATGTGGATTTCCCCGCGTGGAGGGGAAGCGGAGAATGGATCTCCAGCCAGTCCGTCCACTATGGCCGTCCCTGACCCAGTCCACCATGGGTATCTTCGGAAAACTGCGGATCTCGAGCTCCTCGGGCCACTCGGTGCCCCCGCGTGAAGCACCATTGCCCGCAGCCCGATATACCTGCCTACATCGCCCTTCATCCTTGTTTCTTCTCCCCTTGTTTGATTCGGTCTACATTCTTGCCGATTCCTTCCCACTGACTGGCTGTGTTGTCACCTTTCTACACACTCCATCGCCAAAATGAGCTTGTCGTGTGCTCTGGCTCTCCCTCTGCGGAGGGTGCCTGTCGCCCGAACGCTGCCCTGTGCGGGACGTCTCTCAGGGAATGCACTTCGAGGATTTTCAACTTCTATACGGCGTGATGCGACGTGGGGGTTTATCGGTCTGGGTCAAATGGGTATGTGATATATTAATCCTTTACCCAATATCCTTACGAGTCTGTTGTGGTACGCACTTGCGAGACAAGAGAACAGCGGAAAGAAACAAACTGCCCTGTTCTCACATGCGCACATTTCCACTCTGGGTATGACTTCTCTGACACTTCATTTTACAGGGTACAACATGGCCAAGAACCTCCGCGCCAAGATTCCCCAATCCGATACGTTAATCATCCGCGATGTGAACGAAGCTGCCTCCAAGAGATTCGTCGAGGAGACTCAAACAATTGCGCGAGAGAATGGGCTCGAGCCTGATGCCATGAAGGTTCTTATTGCCCAAAATCCCAGAGAGCTGGCAGAGCAGTCGGTAAGTACGGAGGGATCAACACATTGGATCTAGTCTTTCCACTACTGGAGCGCACCCGTGGACGCCGAGCTGATAGTGTATTCTAGACCGTCGTGATAACCAGTCTTCCTGAGCCGGAACACGTTAAGGGTGTCTTTCACTGTATTTTACGGCCCGGGGAGCTCCCCGTCCTGGAACAAGAGCGATTGTTTATTGATACCTCCACAATTGACCCCGCATCCAGCAAGGAATTGGCCAATGCCATCCACACGACACGCCAGGGGCGATTTGTGGATGCGCCCATGTCGGGTGGCGTTGTTGGCGCCCGCGCGGGTACGCTCTCGTTCATGTTTGGCGCGTCATCGCAGACCGGCGAGCTCATCGAGCGCGTAAAGTCGGTGCTGATGCTCATGGGAAAGAAGGCGTGGCACATGGGGCCCCCTGGTACTGGCGTGTCCGCAAAACTCGCCAACAACTACATCTTGGCGATCAACAACATCGCCACGGCGGAAGCTATGAACCTGGGTATGCGATGGGGGCTGGATCCCAAGACCCTGGCTGAGATGGTCAACACTTCGACTGGCCGTTGTTGGCCGATGGAGGTCAACAACCCGGTCCCTGGGGTGGTGGAGACGGCGCCGGCTTCCCGGGGATATGAAGGTGGGTTCGGGGTCAGCTTGATGAACAAGGACCTGCGCCTTGCGCTCACTGCGGCAAAGGAGTCTGGTACTCCGCTTGCGCTGGGCGACCAGGCCCGTGGCGTGTACAATGCTGTGGAGGAAGAGCACCGAGGCAAGGACTTTTCGGTCGTATACAAATGGCTTCAGGATCGGTCCCAGCAGTAAAGGAGAGAACAGTACCTTCTTTCGGCGTCTCGGCTCCCCGCAGAGTTTCTCTTTGATGTCTTTTCATATTCTGAGGGTCGCCGCACCTGTGGGGGATCTTGCCTGTTATGAAGTTCTGTGTCTCTTGCTGTTCCGTTCTCGACTCTGCTTCTCGTGACATACCAGCATCATAGATTTGGTTTTGGCGAAAGCGAGACCGTCGATGGATACCCCCTTTGCATTTATGGGTGTCTGAGGATGCGCGTTCAAGGTTCAATTGTCTTCCTGTTTCTGCTATGCTGCATATTGTATTCTACCTGTAGAGGATACATCACTGCTACAGGACAATGAAGAAATTGATAACTCTAGACACGAAAAGAGATTTGAAAATTCTGTGGGCATCAATGTCCACGGACACATGCATGAATATACACCATGTGAATGTGCTCTGTTACCTGAAAAGGAAGTATCTGGGTCATCCATGAGGTTACTGAACTGTGTAGATGTGTGACTGCCCGCACTTCACAGCTGGCAGTCACTATCCATCCTTTCGCAACAACCTTGCATTAAATGGCAAAGGCTGTGCCTTCCACTAGAGCATTTCCTCAGCACACTGTGGCTTCTGTGTTAATACTCTCGTGGCCAACAGCAGTGATGTTGACGATGCGAGACCGCCGTGGTTCTTTCTCTTCTCGGCGTTGAATACCTTCACCCTTTCCTTCCTGTCTTTTCACTTTCCTTCTTTCCTTCTCTTCATGTGTCTCTCGGCGTGTTAATTTCTTCTCTTCCTCTTCCCCCTCTCCATCTTCACTTCTCTTCTCTTCCCATCCACCCTCACCACCGTTCCATTATCCCGCTTCCCAACTGCCACCTGCCACCATCGTTTCTCTAAACTCGACGGGTCTCTACCCAGTTCTTCGAGCCTTCGCTCATTTTCTCTTATTTCTCATCGAGAAGACGCTCTTCATTACCCTTTCTGCGATCGTTTTTCATCCTTCTCCATTCCGTCACGCATCTGTCGTTGAGGTAAGTGGGAACATCCCTAGATTCTTTCGGTATGGACTGTTCTAAAGCTCATCATACACTTCTTTAGAACTACTATCATGCATCCACAGGCGGTTTCCGAACCCGGTCAGGCCCTCGCGGGTCAGCCGGGACAGTTTCCTCATGATACACGCGCCAGCATGGCTCCGCTCTTCAACGTTCTGAATCTTCAGAACCAGCGTGCTGGACGCAAGTTTGGCAACATAGACATCGCAGGAGCTCAGCGTGCTCACTTCCAGAGCCCCATGATGATCCCTCCTGTCTTTTTGCCTATGTCTACCTTCCCACCCACTTCGGTTCCCGCCCCCGAGCAGGTGAGCCAGATGCCATTCTTGCCGACCAGCATCTACCAGAACCCGGCCCTCTGTACAGCTCCGCTGCCGGGATATCCCATGCCGTACCTCTTGAACAACAACGAGGATCAGAAGCACGTTGGCCATCAGGGTCATGAGTCTGGTAATCAGGCCGAGTTTTATAATCCCGGTTTTCCTAACTACTTGAACTCTCTCGCCCAGCTTGGACCGGCCTTGCCTTTCCAGATGATGAAGACACCCACCGGCTACATGCTCCAAGACCTCGAGAGTATTACCCAGCAGGAACCACCGATTCCACGCGCTGTCCCAGCCATGTGGACCAACCCATCTGAAGTGACTCTGGCGAAGTGCCTGGAGAATCGCGAGGGCATCACCAATGTCTACATCAGAGGGTTCCTGCCGGAAACCACTGATGAGATGCTGCATTCTTATGCATCCCGCTTTGGGAAAATTGATCGCTGCAAGGCCATTGTGGATCTTGACACTGGCCTTTGCAAAGGGTAAGTTTCTAGTGGACCATTCGTGTGTGAACCAGCGCTCACCAGATAACAGTTTTGGCTTCGTTCAGTACTTTAATTTTGAAGCGTGTGAGAATTGTATTCGCGCCTTTTTCTATCTGGGCTATCAAGCCAGCTTTGCTCAGGCACGGAATCATCTATACCCTCTGTACTTCGCATTACTGACGGCCCTAGAAATCACGCAACTCTCGCCTCAAGGACCTCGAAGACAAAACTTCGACCAATATCTATTGCACTAACCTACCTATTGATTGGACTGAGGCTGTGAGTATCTCTGTATTTATTTACAACCACGGGAAGGGTATTGACCGCATCTATGTGCAGGACCTCCGCCGCCATTTTGAGCCTTACCGCGTTGTCTCAGAGAAGATCAGTCGTGACGAAAAGACCGGTGTGAGCAAGGAAGTTGGTTTTGCTCGGTAAGTCACCTCACTGTGCCGATGATATCCCCTGACCTATTCCGATAGATTTGAAACGCGTGAGATAGCCGAGAAGGTGCTGGCTGAGTTCCACAATGTCGTCGGCAAAGATGGAGTGAAGTTGCTTCTCCGCTTTGCAGATACCAAGGCTCAGAAGCTGCTTAAACAGCAAAGCAACGAGCGCCGTGCCTATCGTGCTGGTGAGTACAACTACTCGGTTGAGGTCGTTCAAGGCTCTTCGCCCTCGCCCTCTTTGAGCCGGCTCCAGCAGACCGCGTCGCATCTGAGTCCCAACTCTCAAAACAGCTATGTGTCTCCTGTCGCAGTTGGACCTACTTGGACTCCTGCCACTTCCATTTCTCCTCCGTACGTGTCGGCTACATGTTTGGTTTATCGCCATTATTGACTCTGGCATACAGGTATCCCTTAATGAAGAGTCAAATGGGCAGTGTGCGCTTCAACTCATGGACTGCTAAGAACAGCCCCGGCACCTTGGACAACACCCCTCTGTGCCGTGGACGGTTCTCTGCGCACCGCAATGGCTGGACTGACAACATCCCTGGTACCAACTCTAAGCTGGTCATTCCCAGAATCCCTTCTGGAGAACGTCGCCCAGGCCCTACCACCAGCCCTCGGAAGGAGAACCTCAAGGCCGAGTCACTCTCTCCGGTTTCCTCGCGCAAGGAGATTTTTATGCAATCCCCACGCTCTGCCATTTGAGCAAGCCTTCGGTTGGTGACTTTGTCTCTCATATATCCGTATGTCTCCAATTCTTCCACCATCATACGTACGTGCATGCGGCCACGTATACATTTCCAAGCGAACCAGTCATTGACCGGGTTCTTTACCTCTATCTTCTTCTTTGCTGTTGATATTCTCTTTTTGTCCAGCGTATTGAGCTTTTGAAGTGTTTGTGAGTGTATCTCTTCTCCATTTCTTGAAAGACGACCTCTATGGTCGACAGAGTGGTTTACATGTATGGCCAATATTTGTCAGAGCTTGATCACAAGATGCAAAACGCCAAAAAAAATCTGAAAAGGAAAACGAGATGCAAAAAGGTGAGGGATAAGGACAGGAGTTCCACAATGGTTGCTATTTTCTGTATCTGTCTAACAGCACATGGTCTTCCTCCGCTAGGTATGCACCGGTCTAATACGAATAAGACATTTCGTTACACAGATGGTGGTCGTATGTGTTCAGGGAGAGCAAATGGTGTTGAAGTGAAAGCAAAACCAAATCTATAGATGATCAACATCGGGGAATCAGCCAGAGCCGGAAAAAGCTGAGAGAAAGTGAGCAAATGTATCCATTATCGGGGTAAGAATGTGATATCGGAATATGGCTGGGTGCAGTTTCATGGCGCGGGGATCGTTCAATTGCGCCCGAGGCGTTCCTCGAGATCTTCCGTGAGCTCATACGCCGGACGATACTGGCTCGGGGCGTCGTCTCCGTCGGGACGACGGGCAGATTCAGGATCAACGCGCAGTTTCGGATTGGGATGAGTATCGGTTTGACCACCGAGGCTGGTGTATCCCTGATCGTAGAGGGGGCAATAGCGCAGCCCCAGATGACGGATAAAAGCCCAGATCTCGGCGTAATGCCAGTCGATAACGGGATGGATGCGGACGAAATCAGGCCAGCCGCGATCGGTGCGGTCGAAATGGGTCAACTTGGCGCCGTGCGGATCAGTCCGGCGGGTGCCGACAAAGATGGCCTTGACGCGAGGGTTCAAGGCCAGATAGTTCTCGAAGCTGGAGCGGAGGGTGGAGCGCGGGGGATCGGTGGTATACTTAATGATGTCGAGGTGATAGGCACGGGCCGACCAGCGGACGAAATCCTCGACGGCCGGGAAAGGGTCGGGCGGGAGAGCGTAGATAGCCGGGATGGAGGCGAGGCCGCCGTCTTCAGCGGGGGACGGGTGTGGGTGCAGACTGGCGAGGAAGAGCACGAGGAGCACGAGGCAGTCTTTGCCGCCGTTGTAGGACAGGGAGAGCTCGTCGAGGGTGTAGCGCGACAGGGCGGATGCGACGACGTCGAGGGAGATGCGGGTTTGGCGTTGCACGGCGGCGAGGAGGGAGTCCGGGGGGTGGGATTCGCGGAGAAAGGAGTGGATTTGCGAGTGACATTGAGCGATGACGCTGGAGAGGGTGGTAGATGAGGCGGGAGAGGTGTTGGAGTTGTCTATCGTTGGTGGGGAGGGTTGAGTGGTGAATATCGACGGGCAGGATGTCATGATCTTTGCGGAGCCATTGGGCTGATGGGGGAGGACCGTCGTGGGTTCTGGTGGGGAGACCGAGTCGGCCATGCTGTCGATCCAATGCGGGAGATTGGATATGGGGGAGAGTAGGGGGAATGAGGAGGATTGATGTAGAGTGAATATGAGATGAGATGATGACAGGAAGCGGAGAAAAGCGAGAGAATCTTCTGGTCGTCCGAGGGAGAATACTGTAATGGTCGCCCCGCGCCCCGCATCGCCGTCCGCTGACCGCTTTCTTATCGGCGTATGGACGCCGGGGAATTTAGGATCTTGACGTATTCCTGAAGTATTCCATGACAGTGATGCACAGGTAGTAGTAGTCTGCGGAATAGGGTGTGGATTGCAGTAGTTATAGAATCGTATGAAATCGTTGTGATCCAGTATATAATTCTAATCACCCCAATACCTTCATCTTCTTTTTCTTCTTCTCGCCGCCCTTCTTCTGGCCCTTCTGCCAGTCTCGCCAGCTGCCAATCCGCTCGTCTCGAGTATCCTCCCATGCCTTTTCCTGGTCTCGTTTTCGCTTCCGTGCTTCAATCTCCTCCTCTTCCTTGCGCCGTTCCCGTCCTTCCTCCTGTAGTCGCGCTTTGGCCTGTCTCCGTCGTCGCGCCTCTTCCTCTAGCAGAACCTGGACCGTCTTCTGGCGCCATTCTTTTTTGAACTCCTCCGTCTTGAGCTCGGGCGAGTCAAGGTTGTACTTGTGTTCGCGGATCAGAAGCCGGCGCGCGTCCGCAATGCATTCGTCCAGATACGTCCGCGCCTTCTCATCCAGCAGAGATGCATGTGCTTTCTTCAGGCGGTCGAAGGCATCCGGCGCGGCCGGGTTCTTCGTCTTGTCGGGATGGATTAGGAGGGACTTCTTGCGATATTGCATCTTGATGTCTTTTTCCGTGACACCTGGTTGGAGATCCAACACAGCATACCTAGACACGCGACATGTAGTTAGCCACCGCTGCGCGTCAAATTTCTTTGCCAATCATAGGAAGTCATAAAGAGGGAAGGTAACTCACGCGTCTAGCGAAAATGCCTTGCGAATGCGATCAATCTCTGCGTCCTGCGATGTCGGTTAGCTCCGTCCATTCAAGCTTGTCATACGAGGGACAATGCGAACCTTGTTAAAGTCCGATGCCTCTCTTTCGAGCGCATCGAGCGCGTCCTGTTCATCTGAAGACATTTCCCCGATAGTTTCTGATTGACCGGGACATATAGCACCGAGAATACGAGGAATCAAGTGAAAAGAATGAAGACACGGATCGTATGCCTACGTGACGATAAGCCGTTATCACCGCTGACTCAGCATCACCCCGACTGGCAGAAAAAAAAGTTGGCTTTGACCGCCCGCGATCTCTGGGCCGAAAAAATAATGAGAGATCAGTAAACTCGACCATTGATTGTTCTGCAACGACTCGACTCGACGCCGCGATTTGCTACATCCCGAAAATTCGGCTCATGATGGCACCGGCAAATGGTCCGCGCAACGGGAAACATGCGAAATCTTCTCAGCGAACCTTGAAGCGCAAGCGGGTGCAGGAAGACCTTTCTTCCCTCGTCCAGCGAGTCGAAGATCTCGATCTCACAGAGTCCTTTAAAGCCTTCACCGATCTTCCTCTATCCGAACCGACACTCTCCGGTCTTTCCTCGTCGCATTACAAGACTCTCACTGATATCCAGTCTCGCGCGGTGAGCCATGCATTGAAGGGCCGCGACATTCTCGGAGCCGCAAAGACTGGCAGCGGCAAGACGCTTGCCTTCCTCATCCCCGTTCTGGAAAACTTGTATCGGAAGCAGTGGGCCGAACACGATGGCCTGGGTGCTCTGATTCTGTCTCCGACTCGCGAACTCGCCATTCAGATCTTCGAGGTCCTGCGCAAAGTCGGTCGCTACCATCACTTTTCGGCCGGCTTGGTCATTGGTGGAAAGAGTCTCAAGGAAGAACAGGAGAGATTGGGAAAGATGAACATTTTGGTCTGTACGCCCGGTCGTATGCTGCAGCATCTGGATCAGACCGCGTTGTTCGATACCTACAACTTGCAGATGCTGGTGCTGGACGAGGCAGATCGCATCATGGACATGGGTTTCCAGAAGACTGTGGACGCAATCGTCGGTCACCTTCCCAAGCAACGCCAGACGATGCTTTTCAGTGCAACCCAGACGAAGAAAGTGTCGGACTTGGCTCGACTGAGTCTGCAGGATCCCGAGTACGTCGCTGTCCATGAGGCGGCGGCGTCCGCTACACCGTCGACCCTTCAGCAACACTACGTCGTCACACCATTACCGCAGAAGCTCGATATTCTGTGGAGCTTTATCCGGAGTAACCTGAAATCGAAAACGATCGTCTTTCTGTCCTCGGGCAAGCAGGTGCGGTTCGTCTACGAGGCCTTCCGTCACCTCCAACCTGGTATCCCGTTGATGCACCTGCACGGTCGCCAGAAACAGGGAGGCCGGCTTGATATCACGACCAAGTACTCCCAGGCAAAGCATGCCGTTCTTTTCTCCACCGACGTCGCCGCGCGTGGTCTCGATTTCCCGGCCGTTGACTGGGTCATTCAGCTGGACTGCCCTGAAGATGCCGATACGTATATCCACCGAGTCGGACGCACGGCTCGATATGAACGAGATGGTCGCGCAGTGCTTTTCCTGGACCCCAGCGAAGAAGAGGGCATGCTCAAGCGCCTCGAACAGAAGAAGGTCCCGATTGAAAAGATAAACGTCAAGGCCAACAAGCAGCAGAGCATCAAGAACCAGCTACAAAACATGTGTTTCAAGGACCCCGAACTCAAGTATCTCGGCCAGAAGGCTTTCATCTCCTACGTGAAATCGGTCTACGTGCAGAAGGACAAGGAAATCTTCAAACTGAAGGATCTGGACCTGGAAGAATTCGCCTCCAGTCTGGGTCTTCCTGGTGCCCCTCGAATCAAGTTCATCAAAGGTGACGACACCAAGGAACGCAAGAATGCGCCGCGCGCCGCGGCTCACCTGTCCAGCGATGACGACGACTCGGATGCTGAGGACGGGGAGAAGAAGTCTAAGACGAAGGACGCGCCGCAAGTGCGCACGAAATACGACCGCATGTTCGAACGTCGGAACCAGGACGTTCTGGCAGGCCACTACACGAAGCTCATCAACGACGATGGCACATTGGCTGACCCCAAGGCCACCGATGAAGCCGACGAAGATAATGACTTCCTGTCTGTTAAGCGCCGCTTTGATGCTGGCGATAAACAGCTGGAGGTTGGCGGCAGCTCGGACGAGTCTGGTTCCGATTCCGAGGCAGAGGCCGGAAAGAAGGACGTCAAGGTGGTGAACATTGACGGCAAAGAACCTCTGGTGATCGACTCGAAACGCCGCGAGAAACTCCTCAAGTCCAAGAAGAAGCTGCTCAAGTTCAAGGGCAAGGGAACCAAGCTCATCTACGACGACGAAGGCAACGCGCACGAGATCTACGAGATGGAGGACGAGGAACAGTTCCGGGCCAAGGGCGATGCCAAGGAGCAGCAGGCGCGGTTCCTGGCGGCGGAGGCAGAGCGGACGCGCTTGGCCGACGTGGAGGACAAGGAGCTTGTCAAGCAGAAGCGTCGCGAGAAGAAGGAGAAGCGCAAAGCCCGCGAACGCGAGCTCCTGGCGCAGGAAGAGCAGGAGGAGATGCTGGTCCAGCTTCCCCCGCCAGAAGACGACCGGTTCTCCCCCTCGGAGGACGAGGCTCCTCGTCCCAGCAAGAAGCAACGCGTGCGGTTTACCGAACCCCCCGAAAGCGAAGAAGAGCGGCCTCCCAAGAAGCCGAAGAAGTCGACGGCCGAGCCCAAGGAGATCCAGACTCTGGAGGATCTGGAGTCTTTGGCTACGGGCTTGCTTGGCTGATTGACTTGCTTTCTTGCGTTGTATTTTTGAATAGATATATCCTCGTGTTGTGTCTTGAGCTTTTAGCGGAGTACAAAAGCATGTAATTATCGGACAGCCATCTAGAAGTGAATTATTTTTCATGACTCGTCAAAGCGAAGCATTTGGTCCACAGTGGAGATTTTCCTTCGAGATAGACGATTCCTCGGCATGGATTTAGGGTTGTCGGCAACAGGAACAAGGCTAAGCTTGCTGTAGCTTAACTAATCTTCATCTCCGGAATTTCGCTCTACAGGTTGCTTTTAGTGTACGTAATTTTTTTCAATCACGCCATCGACACTAAGTCTTCCTCGATACGACGCAAGAAATTCTATTATTACAACCCCAGGAAAAGCACGATCTGAAAGAAAATGGCTCCAGTCATCCATCTTCTCCCCGAACATGTTCTCCATCCTTCGCTTTTGACCCTGAGTCGCCTACCTCTCGGTCTTCCTCAAGCGGCAGACTTCCTATTCAGGAAGTGATTCTAGCCCGACAGCTATACACCAGGATCCCTCCTGAGTAACAGCGCTAAGACCGCGCGGGGTTGTGTAGCATTTCACAACGTCCTTCAGCGCACTCCGATCAGGTGGCTCGAACCCTGCACGCAAACACGCGTCCGAACTGGCCTTCGATATGGAGAAACACCAGACGACAACGGCCAAAGAGCCCGTCGGGGATCTCGAAAACCCCGAATTCCTGGCCAGCACGACTCTCGACCGCGATGGGCAGCACATCAACGCCGACCGGCTCGCGCGCAAGCTGTCGCCGCGTCAGGTGCAGATGATTGCCATCGGCGGCACGATTGGCACAGGCCTGTTCCTGGGGACAGGGAAAGCGCTGGCGACGGGAGGACCGGCGTCCATGCTCATCGCGTATGCAATTTGTGGCGCGATTGTCTTCGTGACCATGCTGTGTTTGGGGGAGATGGCGGCGTTCATCCCTGTTGCGGGGTCGTTCTGCACGTTTGCTGGGTGAGTGGTACCACTGCGGTTTTGTCTTTGTTTTTGCCCTGGGGGACGGGATTGCATAATTACATTGGAAGTTAAAGTCTGACGAGCGTTTTCTTTAATTTAGGCGGTTTGTCGATGATGCGCTGGGGTTCGCTCTCACGTGGAACTATTGGTTCAATGATGCTGTGTCGACCGCGTCGGATATCATCGCGCTGCAGCTCTTGCTGGAGTTTTGGACGGAGAATTTCCCCGGCTGGGCGATCAGCTTAATCTTCCTCGCTGTTGTGATCGGTTTTAACGTGCTCTCTGTTAGGGTGTATGGAGAGGTAGGCGGTTCTCTCAGGCCTGAGTTGATGTTTAAACGCTAACGGGAGCAGATCGAATACTGGCTCAGTTTGCTGAAGGTGATTACGATCATCGTATGTCGGACCATTTACTCTTCCGCGGCGTACTGAAACGCTAACACTGTTAGATATTCATCATCCTCGGCATCGCGGTCAACGGCGGCGGAAACACGGAACACAAGTACATCGGCGACAAGTACTTCTACGTCGGCGACGCGCCATTCGTCGGCGGCATTGGCGGATTCGCCTCGGTCTTCGTGACGGCTTCGTTCGCATAGTACGTTTTTCCATCAACGCATATGCATGCGCCACCTCTAACAACCCGCAGCGGAGGCACCGAATCCATCGCCGTGACAGCGGGCGAAACCAAAGACCCCGCCAAGAACCTCCCCAAAGTGGTCCGGAACGTCTTCTGGCGCATCATCCTCTTCTACATTGTGTCGATCATCATCATCGGCCTCAACGTGCCTTACAACTACCCGGACCTCTCCGAGGGCAACACCGCCACCAGCCCGTTCACCATCGTCTTCGTGCAGGCCGGCAGCGCCGTCGCCGGCAGCTTCATCAACGCCGTGCTCATGACCAGCGTCATCTCCGCTGCCAACCACGCCCTCTTCGCCGGGTCCCGTCTGCTCTACACGCTCGCCGTCGACGGCTACGCGCCCCGCTTCTTCGGTCACCTCAATCGCTTCCAGGTGCCCTGGGTCGCCGTGCTCGCCACCTCCGTCATCAGCGGGCTGTGCTTCGGCGCCAGCTACATCGGCGCTGGGCAGCTGTGGTCGTGGCTGCAGAAGTAAGCTCTCCCTGTCCTTTTCACCATGCATACCATACTAAACGCCCGATAGCATCGTCGGCGTCTCCAACCAGCTCTCGTGGGTCTGCATCGGTCTCGCGTCCCTGCGCTTCCGCGCCGCCATTCGCCGCCAGGGCCTGGAGCATCTCCTCCCGTTCAAGAACTGGACCTACCCCGTCGGGCCGGTCATCGCCGTCGGCTTGAACATCGTGCTCATCCTCGTCCAGGGATGGTCGTGTTTCAGCCCGACCTTCCAGCCCGTCGACTTCGTCTCGTATTACATCGAGATAGCCATTATGATTGTGATGTTCATCGGTTGGAAACTAATCAAGCGGACCAAGTTTGTTGGCTTGGACGAGATGGATCTGGAGACGGATCGGTATACGTTTATCCCGCAGGAGCGGGATGATGCTTCCGAGGAGGTTCATTTGGGACAGCAGACGCAGACTACGCGAAGGAAGATGTTTTCTGTGCCGCTGGGAGAGAAGGGGGGCCGGTGGACGGGGAGGTTGAAGAGGTTTGGGATGTGGTTGTTCTTTTAAGAGTACATACATACATACATACATCATTCCATGTTATATATTGTTTGTTGGGATTGCATATATAACTATATACCCTGTTGTTCATATAATATGACATATGTCGATATTATTAGAACATATCACTATGGATAAGATGTCTACTCCCGTGTACGTCGCGGTAAACGTATGGTGTCTGCCTAATCATCGCCCCAAGACCTGCACTCCATACATCGTCAGGACGATCATGACTACGTATACGTCCCTCATCGTTCTATATTTATTTTCGACAGAGCATGCTGTCGATCAACTACAGAGTAAACATTCAGACTTGTACAAAAAGAATAGATTATATATACCGCTCTATGCCTCCATCTCCGGTCCTATCTGACAGGATATTACAAGAAGTGCAACAAAAGAAATACCGTGCCCCTCATGCATGATGATAACAATGCAAATAGTTGTAACGCCCGACCCTAAACAAAACGACGCCTCTATAGTAGTGGGAACATGCTCAAGGCCGAGGTCACATGTATATCCTCGATGTAAACACATAATGCATCGTCCAAACGACCCGGCTCCATGCAATTGACAACCACAAACAAAGGGAAAGCAGTGAGACCCGCGTTTTACAAAACAGCAATGATGGTGGGAATGCCAGGAAAACAATGTCAACCATAGAAACAGACAAAGGAAACGTGAACATAAGAAATAGTGTAAATGGAATCACAAACAATGCCACAAAGGAGATGTACATTACATCATCAACTGTGTGTTGTAGACCCGGCTACAAGTGGAACTCGAGGAAGCTGCTGGCGCTCCGTCGAGAGTAGAGCGGTGCTTTGGTAGGTGCTCAATCGTTCACCATATCGTCTAGAGCCATCTTTTGTCGTTTAGCGGGCCGGGAGTCACCGGCGTCCAGTTCTGACGAAGGCTCATTCCGCCCATGCAAGGAAGACATCGACAGATGTCTCGGTGTAGCCTCCGAGACAGGCGCAAGCGGTCGCGACGAGGAATCTCCGTAGCTGAACTCACCCATTGTCTGGCGCATATGGGTCGTTGGAGATATCGGGGCGATCAGTCCCTGCGGTGGAACCTGATGCCGCTGGTCCTGCTGCAGAAACTGCTCCCGGGTGCGGGGCGACCACAGCGTCGGATATGGGTCGCTCATTCGATGTCCGTGAGGACTGGATCCGGGGGTTGTCATTGTCGGCGGGTAGATAGGCGGAAGTCTCACAGGTGATTCCATGTACGTTTCACGGGGGTCCCTGCCTGAGGGTTCACCGACTGATAGACGATTGGCCATCCTCGTATTATCGGGGTATGAGACGGGCATTCCATAAGACTGATGGTATTGCGGCGGTGATGTGCCAGGCTGCAATGCTTGGTTTGTGTACGAGGAGATCGGCCGCCCCATCCCGGGTGGCATGCGAGCTGCGCCTAGAGCCGGGTTAAACGCAGTAGTCATCGGAATGAATGTTGGCGGCGACGCCGCTGTCATGGACTGGATTGACCCGGATGATGAGAATCGCCTATGACCCATGCTCCTCGGCATTGAAAGTGCAGGGTCCACAATCGGAGAATACGCAGAAGTTGGCCAGCGATGTGCTTGTGTCGGCGCAGCCCTCAGCCCTATCGCTGCAGTTGTCCCCCCTGGCATCTGAAGGTCCGTCATCGGCCGGAGTTCCCTGGAAGAAGTTGCCCTATGCATACTGCGTCTTAGCTGGGTTCCGTGCTGCTCTCCGGACGCCCCGCGGCTGTCTACTTGTGCGTATGCCCGTAAGGATGCCTCTTCTGCCTTGAGCGGTGGCCTTCCTCGCTTCTTATGTGTGACATCGACGCATGTTGCCTGGCTTCTGTTTAGCACAAAGGACATTAAGGAAAGAGGCACAGCCACGACTCACCTCTTTGCCGGACAAAACGCATCTTCGACACGGCCGGGCTGGATCACAACCCAAGTGCTTCTTCTTGCAGTTCACACACGCAGATGCTACGTGTGCCTTCGTCCGTCGAGTCCCCTTTTGCGGTAAAGCTCGAGTACTGGCCGTAGACGGCGAGGTCCCAAATGGGGGATGTGTATATACCGTCGAAGACAGCTGCGGGACCCCGGGACCGACGAGGGGTGGGGGATATCGAGACGGATATGTGTCACTACTGGTGACCTGCCCCCGAGATAGTTCATCCCCCGGCGTGGAAGCCACATGATGCGGTAAGGGTGCTTGAGAAGTTGATGTTACTGGCGACTGCGTAGCAAGGATGGACCCGGGTACGCCGGCAGAGGTTGTAGTCGATGTCGTAGCTACCGAAGCTTCGACTGTCGTTACCGGTTGAGGGAGCTCTGGGTGACCAGGCCGTCGGGCGGTTCCAGACGTCTCCAGCGGGTCCTCAGCTGAGACCGAGCCGGACATGTGGCGAGGGGGTGGAAGGTCCCGAGGAGTGCACCGTCGAGCATTGGTTGATCGGGTCAGATTCAGTGGAAGCCGATCTGGACCTGAGGTGAATCTGGGATGTCCAAAATCTGTCGCGATAAAGGATGAAGGGGGAAGAACTAATGATTGCATCTGGTACGGTAGGCCCCCGATGTCGATGGGAAGGCGATTCACGGTAGCAAGATGCGGACTGAATTCGACGTTGAACAAGGCAGCATGTCCAGCACAGAGGAAGCGTTCAGGATGTATAGGCGGTTGGGGTGCGTGATGTTCAGCCGGCAGTCATCATTAAAACTCCACGCTTGCAGTCAGAGGACTACAGGAGCTTATAATTCAGTCAGTTCGGAGCCACTATCGGAGGAGTCAAAAAAAAGAAAACCAATATGTTTGGATCAGCAAGGCAGGGCCAGATCGTGGCGGGTGGTATTCCATAGCTTCGATGGTCGCCCTCCTGGGATGATTTATTGCAGCATGGCGGGCGATCAATGGAGTCAAGGAGTAAACCGGAGAAATACTTGAGGGCAATAAAAGAAGAAGGGTAGGACCACCTTACCTTGTCTTCCACCTAAGTCACTGGGGACGGATTCTTTTTTTGGGTCTGCCTATCGTTGGAATAATATAGGCTTTCTGATGTGGCCAAAAGGCAATATGGGAAAAAACGGTGAACTATATCGGAAAGTGAGGCGTAATAATCCGGCGCGATCACCTTTCTCGTTTCCCAAAGGAGAATAAAAGGTCGGAGGAAGATGAAGGGGGAAGATAAAAGAAGAGATGGAAATAGAAGTTGGGCCAAGTGTCAATCGAATATGCTTCTGTCAACACCTAGGGTCGGTGTTCCTCCAAGGCTATGCTTAGGCGTTCACCCGTTGAGAGATTGGGACAAAAGAACAAAAGCGATAGCTTGGTCTCTGCATTGGACGGTCCCTCTTTCACACAGGGGGAGAAGAACGATGGCATTAACCTATTCTTGCCTTGCAGGCTATGACAGGGCTTATACCTTTCGGCAGGCCAGGACCCTGCTTGCCTGGGTTCAAAAAGGATGAGAACCGCGAGTGGATAACCGTGGCCAGTGCAGGAGCGACTAGCAGCCGATAGACTTGATCTCCAGCATGGTAGATCTCTGATGGGGGCGTCTGTCTCTCGAGTCGTTAGGTAAGTTATAGCTAGAAGGTTATGTATGCTGGGCTTCGGGGGACGAATAGCCCCAATCCTCCGGGGGAATTGTCACAGTGTATGAAATCCAGCCAGTCAGCGCACCATCTTCAGTGTGTCCTCAAGGACCATGGGCCCCTTAGTGGATGGTTACTTTTTCAGATTTATTTGAAGGGAATTTTGGTTTATTCCGTGGGTGTGGGTGTGCCGATTGTGATTATTATTTTTCATTTTTTTTCATTTTCATTTTTTTCATTTTGGGAATATTCCAGGTATTCCAATATTCGAATTTCCTTTTATCCCTCTTCTCCCGGCCCTACTGGGGAGAGACCGTGGCTTGCATTAGAATGCACTATTAGCAATGAGGGCCGCTGTCAGTGACACCCCGAAAAGGGCTAAATCACCTCTTGGAGAGGGGGGTGGCCGCCCGAGAGATAGGCAATGATCAGACGCCATCTTCCCAGAGGAGAAAAGACCTTCATTTCTTCTTCTGGAATTGTTTTTAACACCCTAGAGAAAAGGATTTCTCTCCCTGCGACTGGATGCCAATCAGGAGGGCAGGAAGCAAGGCAAAAGATTGAGCAACGGATCGACGTGGGTGCCCGCCCCCCGCATCCATTGCCAATAGTCCGTTCGGCAAGGATGGGGGGAGTGTGCATTCCGTCCCCATTTCGACATGCGCTATCGAATGAGAAGGACAGCTGGGTACCTCAGAGCCAGGATTTTAAGCTTGTCCGTCCGTTCATTGGATTCAATGCGCGGCCGACCAGTTCGTTTTGTGTATCGTTGGGTTCATGGGCGTCGGTTGATGTACCCTGTGATGACGCTGATATCGTGTCCAAGGAAGACCAACAAAATCCTTGGAAATTGTCCAATTGTTGCTAACTAGGTATTTCTGGTGTTGCTGTGTAGTCGTAACGCTGTTCTCCTCGTCATAGGAGGTCATACAGAGACCAGTCCTCCATCCTGTAGATTCCATTCGGGGGAGTTTGGATTTTTCAGGTCGAAAATAATCATCTTACGCTTGGGCTGACGTTGGGAACCAATCACTTCTCTCGTCTGGTTTCTTTTTCTGGCGTTCATGGTGTATAGCCACAGCGGTTGCATGACTAGCACCCCAAGAACAGCCCTCTTCAAGGCAACTCAATTTACGTGTGCTTGGGATTAAGGCTGAGCCCGTGGATGAAAAGGTTAGAGATTTGACCTATGTCGTCCTTGATTGCACCGGAAGTGATGGGATCACATACAGCTTTCACAATTGTGGTTCAAAGACATTATGCTAAGAGGCGTCCGGAGCTGTGACGAGATCAATTATCGCATGAACGCCATCATCAGCACCGATGGCCATTGGTGAGACATCCCGTGGATAGCATTGTGTTTTGGAGCCGACGCCAGCTCAGCCGCCAGAAGAGTCGGAATGAGAGGCAACAAGATAGATAATTCTCCGCAGTCGGGTTGGAATGGGACCCACTGTACCAGGCAGTGTTAGGGATCGACTGATCCGTCGATTCACTTCGTGTACGACTATGTCATGTGTTCTTATGCGCCATACGTTACCCTGAATAAGGATTGCCGATTTTAAATCATGTCGGCATTTCGCGGCCGGTGCATGTGGTCTTTTTTTTTCGCTCCAAACGGCACAAATCCGAGTCATTAAAATTCTCATGGAGCTTGGGGTTTGAGATTGAGCAGCACGGCGAGCAATCAACGTGCTTGTGGGCAACCGGCTTGGTGTGATGTTCTTGTTAGCCTAAGATCTATTGAAATGACCGTTGGAAGTGATCGCCGTCTACTCTGGGACCCCCCTATCAGCGGCTGAGACGAGAGTGCCACACTGCGTAGACCATGCAGTGAGGTGGTCTAGGCTCAAGACTGGTGACAGTGCCCGAAGACTGTCTCTTGCGTCACGGAGGAATCAACCAGTCAAACGTCCTGATACGTACCTCGCGCTTATTGTCCGGAGTGAGGGGGAAGGTCCATGGAGGGGGATTACTACTATCGATCAAGATGTGGCTGCAGCTGTTGCGGGCTCATCGGTGGAACAGACATGAGCCTAAGTTGGTCACCTGAGTCCCGGACAATTTGCAAAAGGGGATCAACGATGGCAATCATGAAATGGCCGGTCTGATAAGAGCTAGGGGATCCACTCGAGTGATTGTGGATTGAGCACAGAGCCACAACGCATGGCCGGGTACGGAGTAGCCAGTGGAGAGACCAAAAAAATTAACGGTGGATTGGCAAGGGCTTTCTAGTGTTGAAAGGTCCGTTAATTGATTCTGTTCGTTTGCCCTTTTCAGGATGGGCGGGTTTCCACTTGGAATGTCCATAGGCAATCGGTTTGTACCGGGCCATGGTACTAACACCAGAAGGGTATGAGAAGAGGACCCAGCTCCAAGTTTGAGAGGAGATCACCTCGGGGAATTCTCATAGCTCCATTGACCCGTGACCATGACGATATTGTCGACCCCCCATGGGAAACCCCTATTCTAGTGACTGTCCGTATAGGAAAGCGAGGTGGCCGACCATTTTTCCCTGTAGAAATGAACGAGGCATTCCAATAGCATAACGGCAGTCAAGCTACACGGCTGCGTCAAGAAATGACACCCCGTTTTGCAGTCGAGCAACAACGGAAATGACGGAGATCCCCAATTATTGTGGAACATACCGCACGCGGGGACGCCAGCAAGGGACTAATGTGATTACGCCCCAAGGAGGGGGGAGAACCAGTCGTGAGAGTTTTCCCAGCGAGAATCAGCGGTTCATGCAGCCCGGAGCGGAAGACGCCAGCACGATCTGCTTCTTAGTGGCCGGGGACCCAGACAAATGTCAATAGTCCGGGCCACCGGCCCCAAGCCTTTAGCCTCCGTAGGAAAAAGTAAAGGGGTGTGGTGGCTCCTGCGGAGGGCCAGACGGAGTACATGACGATGGGAACGTCGAGGACCATGGTCCAGCGATAAGGGCCAGAGGATGATAATACGTGGATGTTTTCATCTTTCCATCCTTCCTTTCGGTTGCGAAAATCAATAAACATGGCTGCTGTGTTACCTCGATACCTATCCACGGGACTGCAGATGTGACCTGACTTGGGGTATCGAGTAACAGTGAGAAGGGCCGATGGGTATGGGTACGTCGTCGCTAAAGATGATCCCGCGGGCCCTTAAGACACTGTGCAAATGGAGGAAACACCGTTCTCTGTAGGGCTACTCCGAAGTAGAGGAATTATCCTCATCGTTGACAGAGTCATGGTCGAGGAGGGAAAAAGTACTGGCCGAATAGGGCGAGGGGACCCTGTGGTCCCAAACAGGAAGGGAGGGACGACACTATTTGTCACCGTCGAGGCTCAACCAAAGACTGTCATTATTATCCATCCATATTGACCAGGACTCCTCCTAGTCCTATCTACCTAGATACCTTTTCCCGTCTGGTCGGGAAGATCTTCGCGGCTCGACCGTTTTGTTTTTTGTCTTTACCCCCTATTCTCCTCATGCCCCTCTCTCCATGTGGCCTGGTCATCATCGGGACGGACCCGATAGTCGTGGATCAGTTTCACTTTCCACACGGACACCCCATGGCAAAATTCGCCGCGTCTCCTCAGTACCCTCCTTCAAATCCATTCTGTCGTCACACAGCCGTCCTGCCAATGCGTGTTTCGGCTACACACGAGTAATACTCCGAGAAAGGTCCGAGTCCAGCAAAAGTTGAAAATGCATGTGGTTGTGTCCGGCAGGTAACGTCTTGTTGCTATCACCGTTACATAATCCAATTGGCAGTAACTAACTAGCCAGTTAGTTAGTTACTCCTATCTTGTGTGCATAATTGAGCGGGACATAGTCTCAGGAGATTTGACGGGTTCTAGATTGAATGACAAGTGAGATGCGCAATGTCAGGTCATGCCATTGAAAGTCAAGGGACCAAAGCTTCGGCTTCTTAGGGTTTATCCAACTTTTAATGGCATGTCAAGATCCACCCGACAAGTCAACTGACAAGCTGGGAGAGTCATCAGACGGTTCGTTCTTGACTAGACAATTTGGATATCTGACTGGCGGTGCTCAAAGGAGTCGTTCCCTGTCAAATTGTATCCACTACTTCCCGGAGAACTGCATTCCCTGCCGAACTGTCAATCTGGCATATTCTTCACGGAGAAAAGATGACGACTTCCGTCGATTATTGAAGATCCAAGACCCCAGATTGCTGTTTCGACTGATCTGATCAACCATGCGTCGTTCAACAAGACCCAGGAGTGGGCAGTATTGAAGTTTGTCCCTACAGGAACCATGACAAGGATGGCCTGTCATGCTGTTTTCACATCGCTGGCTTGCTGTGTAACCGGCTGCTCTCTTTGTCTGCACGCTCCTCGTGTTGACCAGCGACGCGGGAAACGGTCCAGTTGCAGAGCCCGACCCAGAACCAATTGAGTTGTTAGCCATTCATTGCCTGGCACACAAAGCTCCTCCTATCGCTGTGATGTGCCCTGCGCGGGATCGAAATGCACGTCGGCTAATTCCTAGCATTACCGACTACGAGTGCCAGAATACCCTAGCCGCAATGGCGCGGCAAACCGGGCCTTGAGTTTCTTGCATGACCCATCACCTGGGTCGAAAGTGCCCACAATCCAGAAGCACTCTGCATTTTGCCAGAAAGTCGGTGAAGATGTGACAAGTATATACGTTGATGCAATATAGCATAGGGTATCGGCGAGGGATGAACCAAATCCGATTCATACTTTTCTCCAGATCCAAACGGAACAAAACAAGTTGAGAACCTCAACCTACACCAAAAGAAGAAAATATCACGGGTCGGGCCGTGGAAATCTCCAAGGCTTGGGATGGAAGGGGTTCAATTATTGAGAACCGGAGGGGAATACTGCACTTTTCTCCAGTAAATCCCGTCGCGGATGGCTCCGACAGGGTTTGATGGCCTCAACCGATTTGGTGATTCATGTCTACCGAGGAAAAGCCGATTATTGAGCCTGGCCCGGTGCTTCCTTCTCCGGCTCCATGACTGAGACATCAGCTCGACTTTGCTAAACAACCCGAGTGCTAGGCCTTCAACAAGCTTCATCCAAAGGACCAAACAGCATATACACTGATCTCAAGTGCAGATACGAAGAGCACAGCGCAGAACAAAAGGACACGCAACGATCCATGTCGTCGATCTCCACATCATGCATCACAGCCCTAACGAATGACATGTAATTCCCTGCCCTCATGATCAGTCAAATTACACAACAGTTGCCTACACAAATACAGAACGGTGGGCAGTAAGCCGCCCAGTCAATGGCTTAGCATCGCCGAGATTTTCTTTGCAGCCTGGGTCCCAACCGTAGCCCTAGTCACACTTTGTAGTACTTCCGCAGACGCTCCGCCGACAAGATCCGAGACAAACACGGCGTTGAGATTGACATATGCTTGATCCAAGACCCCCACTCCATGGTGTCCCATTTAGGTGATTGTCTTGCCTAGCAGCGCCCTCTTTCTAGATCCCTTACGCCGTTGCATAAGGTCAAACGAAGTACCCGGGGATAGCAGGACATGGGTAATGTGCGGCTTCACAATGATTTCCTCCGACGCAAGTTATCTCCGCCAGCATTTTCGACACCAGGTTGGACTCGCGGAGGAAATCACCCTCCTGGAATCCTCCCTTTTGCCGCATTGGGGACTAAGGCTGCAGTGGAATCCACCGGCCATCCTGCATTGACATGCGCTAGTGGCTCTTTCGATCCGACTCGGGGGATGGCAAATGTGATGGGGATGTGATATGTCTTTTATTGATTCCGAAGTGGCTCATCGGGGCCAATCAGTAGGACGGTCGGTGGATCGACTGATTGCCCTGTGGCGGAGGGTGCAGTCGTATTGCATCCTTGCTGACATCCTGCTTGCAGGCAGCCTGATTTGGTTGACTCCTGGATTGCTTTTGGTGTTCATGTCACCGTGTTCATGGTGGTTTGTTGGTTGTCTCGCCCATAGCAATCGTATGATGTTCGCGTGCGAGGTCTATTGTCTGGTGGAAACATGAATTGCTTGTAGTCATTCATGACTATGATGTTGTAGGTGCTACGCATGATGTACACAGAACATGTTAATGGTATCGCTATATACAATCAACCCAAACAACACCCCCGGTCTATTTCTTCCTCGACGGACGAGCGTTCTTCTCCCTTCTCTTTTGCTTGAGCTTCCGAGCCAACCGAATATCATCCGTGTTCTTGATCTCGCTCTTGCCACCAGCAGCCGCACCGCCAGCCCGGGACATCTGCCGTTCCTTCGCAGCCTCATTCTTCTTCTTCTTCTTGTAGAAGTCGTCCCGCAGAGGGTCGGCACGCTTGGGAGCCTGCTCCTTGTGGTGCCGGAACCGCTTTCCTCCCATGCCCGAGTTGAGCCCGGCCGACAGACTGGTATCCTCGGCTTCGCCCACGCGCGGCAGCCGGCCCAGGCGCTTGGCTTTCTTCCAGGCGTCGAACTTGCCGCTACGGAAGCTGGCGGCGATCTTGGCACCGCTCTCGCCGCGCACAAGATGCTCTCCCTTCGATCCATCCTCGTCGTTCTGCCGCGACACGTACTTCTTGTGCCGCTTATCCCAGCGCTTCATAGTGCGCGGCTCCGCGAACCCGCGGGCGCCTTCGTCGAGCTGTAGATCCATGGTCACACTGCGGGAGGCCTGGGTGAAGTTGGCGTTCGTGCCGGTGTGCACACCGTAGGCGCGGTCCTCCGCCAGGTTGGTGCTGCTCGGCGTGTAGGACATGAAGTATTCCGGATTCTGGAAAGCGGCAGTAGACTCTTTCTTCGACTTGGAGCCCTTGGGCTGGGAATAAGAGGAGAAGGTGACCTCGAGGTCCGACTCGGACGCCATCGACATGTTGTCGGGCACGCCGTCGGGGATATCGTCGTCGTCGGACATTGCGTCCGGGTTACCGTTCGCCTCGGCCTCATTGGCGCCGGATCCGTCTTCTAGGAGTTCTGACTGCTCTTCGGCCTGCGCACGCTTCTTCTTGGAGTCGAGTGTGCTGCGAACGCGCTTGATGGTGTGGAGCGCTTCCTCGTTCTCGGGCTTGCCGCTGCGGCGGTTGTTCACCTCGAAGATCGTCTCCTGCGGTCTGTACCCGCCAATGCGGGCCAGCATTTTCTCACGCTGGATCTCCATTTCGGTTTCTGCGTCCGAGAAAAGCGGGTGGATGGTGGTCCAGTGGTCCGAACCCACTACCGATTTCGACCGCTTGGCGCTCTCCAGAGACGCAGCGTTGCGGGTGCGCATGTACAGCTTTTCACCCTTGGTTGCGACGGTACGCTGGGAGAAGATGTCTCGGTTGTCATCGAGAACTCGCGTGACCCACTCACAGTTCTGTGCCAGACTATCCCTTGGGAACCCTCCGACGACTACATCTTGGGCGTAGTCGACTTGATCTCCGTGCTCGCGACCAAGAACGAGTCTCCTGCCGAGGAAGAGCTGCAGATCGAGCAGATAAGGGGCGTCGGCATCACGGACAAGACTGTAACTCCATCCCTTCCGACCGGCACGAGCCGTTCGACCGACACGGTGGACGAAGATTTTGGGTTGAGATGGGAAGTCGTAGTTAATGACGTTGGCAAGAATGGGGATATCGATACCTCGAGCCGCGACGTCGGTGACGACGAGGATGTTGCTAAAACCAGTTCGAAAGTTGTTGACCTGGATCTTACGCGCAGTCTGATCCAAAGAACCGTAGGCGTAGGACACGGCGAATCCGGCTTCGCGAAGGAGGGAGTAGAGATAATCGACATGGTGTTTTGTTGCGGCGAAAACAATGGTGGAGTGCTTCGTAGGGGATTCCTTCATGTTGACCGCTTTATCCATTTCCGATCGCTTTCGCTTCTTGGAGTTCTTCGAATCCTTGGAGTTGGTTCTTTCTTCCTGTAGCCGCTGTGCCACTTCTGTAGGGCCCGTAGGCATTTTGATGACCTCATGGAGGATGTAGAGTAAAGCTCCTTCTTTGTCTGCGGACTTCACCGAAAAGAACGCATTTTGAAGGTCCGGCGAAATCTTGCTCTCAGTATCCAGACGGATGAGGGTAGGCTCCTGCAGACCGGCACGCGCAAACTCAACAAGGGACTTAGGAAGTGTGGCCGAGAAAAGAAGCGTTTGCCGGGTGGTAGGTAGGCCGTGGAGAATCTCGGTCAACTGAGCTGCGAAACCCATTTCGAAAAGTCGATCGGCTTCATCGAAAACAACGTAGCGGATGCTGGATAGGTCCAGGTTCATCTCCACCTTCAAATGCAGAAAACGTCCAGGGGTCGCAATCACGATGTCCGGGTTTCCAGCCATCATTCCAAACTGCTCTTCCAGGCTGTCTCCACCAACCAGAAGGACCGACTTCAAGTCTGTGCCTTTGCCCAGCTCCTTAACAACTTTCAGCGTCTGCAACGCCAGCTCTCTCGAGGGCGACAAGATCAGACCCCGCGCCCCGAATTTGCTGCTGTGGCTCTTCAATTTCTCGATCATGGGGATGACGAAGGCTGCGGTCTTTCCGGAACCCGTCCGCGCCATGCCCACTACATCACGGTCGTCCATGATCACGGGAATCGTCTTGCGCTGAATCGGGGTGGGCACAGAGAAACCTTTCCGAGTGATGGCCTTCAACAGGTTTGCGTTCAAACCCATCGCCTGGAAACCACCTCCCTTCTTGACAGTACGTCCCTTGAGGTTCGCCGCCTTCCGGTTCGCAGATGTCTGCTGCTCCGCGATAAAGGCCTCATCGTCCTCGTCGTCCTCGTCAACATTGCCGCCGAGAAAGTCGAGTTCTTGGGGAGCGGCCTTCCGTTGGGGCTTGGATTTGGTGACGGGCACCTCGTTATCGGAATCGCTGTCGTTTTGGAAAAGCGCATTCGTGATATCGAATTCATTCTCCGACATCGCCGGAGACGCCGCGCGGTGCGGCATGACGGGCGATATTAGGGTTGTGAGCGGCTGTATAGTCAAAAGGCACCTATGTAGGTGGATGGAATTGGTTGATTTAGAACCCGCTTGTTTCACAGATGGTTCTAGATTGACAGCCCCTTCAATCCATAAATATAGTCACAAAAATATCCCACAACAGCGTGTAGGAAGTGCAAAATCAATTCTTTCTCCAGCCTCTGCCGTCAAATCTCGACTTTTTTGTCAGGCGGAGAGAAAAAGTCAAGGCGGTGAGGGATCAAAGTTGATCCGCGGGACAATGCAAACTGAGCAAACAGACACTCCCCGCGACGCGTCGAACACGTCCCGAAATGGTAAAATGGCGACGATGGAGTTCACGACTCAACTATCTCGGTCTGGAATCGACAGATAACTCGCTCTACAAATACACACAACATGGGTGAGTACATGTTTTTCCTCCGAAAATACGGCTTCCCTCAAGCTAACTCTCTACAGATAGCGGCTACGGATATGGAGGCTCCGGTGGTGGTGGTGGCTTCATGGCGGGAGAGACCAGCAGCCCGGCGGGTGGAAAGGTAAGAGCCTGCACGTTTCGCGACCATCACGCCAGTCATGCTGAGTCCTTTTAGGGCTCATATAACAATGCCACCCTCCGACCGATCACAGTGAAACAAGCCCTCGACGCGACGCAACCATACCCCGAGGCAAGCCACCAGATCGACGGCGCCGACGTATCGAGCGTGTCTCTGGTCGGCCAAGTCCGCAACATCAGTTCCCAAAGCACGAATGTGACGTACAAAATTGACGACGGCACAGGCGAGATCGAAGTCAAGCAGTGGCTCGACTCCACGACGGCGGATACCATGGAGATGGACGAGGCCAAGGGCCCCGGCGCCCCAGGCAAGGATCAGGTCGAGCTGAACGGGTACGCGAAGATCTTCGGCAAGCTTCGATTCTTCGGCACCAAGCTGTTTGTTGTGGCGCATTCGGTGCGACCGCTCACCAACATCAATGAGTTACATTGTCACCTGCTGGAGGCTGTCGCTGTCCATCTGTTCTTCACGCGTGGACCCCCTGGCGGTGGTGGGGCGGCAGCTGGTGGTGCGACTGGCGCGGGCGATTCAGCTATGGGTGGAATGGATGATTACAGCGCTAACAAGTCTTTGCCGGCGATGAGTGCGTTGGCGCGGAGAGTGTACAATCTCCTCAAGACCGAGCCTCAGAGCAATGAGGGTCTGCATGCCCAGTTGATTGCCGCGAAACTGAGCCTACCCATGCCGGATGTGGCGCGTGCGGGAGACGAGTTGCTTACGGCCGGTGTGATTTTCTCGACGGTGGATGAACAGACCTGGGCTATTTTGGACTACTAGACAGCTCACTTGTGTCAGTTGTCGTTTTACGGTATGGTTTTGAGCTACAGCATGTGTATGGGATCAAAATGCAACAATATTAATATACAAAATTTGCCAGTATAGGTCGCCTAGAAGTTATGATGTGGTGTACCCATAGGGAGTGTCCCTACTCGTGATTGTATTGCGCTAAGGATGCAACACACTTGAATTTCATATTCTAGATACATTCTGTATGTCGTGACTCAGAGACCTCGTTGATAGAGTCGTCAAAAATAAACACATCGCCGACACATTGCGACAACTTTTGTTGGTATCTTCGCCAACGTTGAAATGCAAGCAAAACGTACACGCTAATGTTAGTACATGACCATCGATAACATGTGTATATATCGTTTCTATGCATCTAGTGCATAGAGTTTCTCTGGATAGCATCCTCAACCGAACGGTCCCAATTCGTGCGACTGAGGAAGAACGCCTCTATCAGAGACACGAGGAACAGCGCAATTGCAACACCCGTCCAGAGGCCCAGAAGGCCCCATCCCAGTCCGAAAGTAGTACCGAAACTGATGGGCATAGCTACGGCATAGTAGCAGAACAGCTGGACATATCCGCCTACTTCCTGTCGGCCAATGCCTCGAAGGATTCCATTGCAGTTGGCGGCAAGCGCATCGAAGAGCTGGAATGCCGCGCACAACGGGAGAATCTGGGCGACCAGCTCGATGACCTCGTCATCAGACGTGAAGAGTCGCGGAATATATGCTCGCAGGGAAGAGAGGAAGAGCATATTGAGTAGTCCGACAATCACCGCACCTACCATGGTCACCTTGGCGGAAGTTTTGGCAGCGCCAACAAGAGTGGCGCCAATCAGGTTTGCTACGCGCGTACTGCCGGAGATAGACAGTGGGAACGGAATCTGGAACATGATGCTGGCAATGGTGGAAAGGATAGACTGGGCAGCGAGAGGTGTGGTGCCCAAGTATGAGGAGGCCAGGGTCAGAACCTCGAAAGCGAGGCACTCAGCTTCAACCATGACCAACCCCGGAAGGGCGAGTCGTATCATGGGGCCCCAGTTGTTGAGAGCACGGGTGGTGAATCCGTTCCAGCACTCGGCTCCCGCAACGAAGTACACGTACAGGAACAAGAACAAGGGCATGAGGTTGTCAGTAATAGCAACAGCGATAGGGGCACCGATGAAACCCCATTGGAATTTCTACAAGGTACACTTGGTCAGTCATGTTGGGGGTGGGAACGGCGTGAGAACAGCCTGAACTTACCCATACGAATAGCCAGTTCATGAATGCATTGAGGGGAGCACAGATCAGTAGAACATAGAGACAAGCGGAGAAAAGACCCTGTGCCTGGACATATCGCTTTCCACTCTCGAACAATGCGTACCCTGGTGCGCCCAGAACGACGACCTTCAGATATAGACCCGCCAGCATGGCGACCTCTTTTTCAGGTACGATCCTGATGAGGATACGGTCTGCGAAGAACCAGAGAAGGGCGATGGGTATGGTGATCGCCCAAAGGAAATATACCATCTTCTGCATTTGCAAGCCGACCAGTTTCTTCCTTCCGGAACCATAGGCTTGCGCACAGAGCGTATCCAAGCTTGTCGCCAGACCTTGATAAACTAGATATAAAGTTAGGCGGCAAACTCGAAACCACATAGTGCACTGGTGTCACATACCTGCGTAACCCGTAATACTTGCACTCATACTCGCCAGACTAACACCTCCCAGCTCCTTTTTTCCAAGATGCCCCACAGTGAAGATACTGGCGACAGTGAGAGAATACTGGAGCAGAAAAGTGACCACCAGCGGCGCGGCATTTTTCCCGATGACTTGCGCTTCTCGCTTCCATGTCGTGTGGATCAGACCGGCCATGACGGCTTCCTCCCACTTCCGGTCGATTTCGTCGGCATCCGGGATCTCACTTTCCGACACAAGGAGGGATGTGGTCTCTGCGGGAGCTTCTTCCATCCGGCGCCGCCTCTTCGCAGGTCCAGTCGTTTCCATGACATGGTTATCGGTCAGCAGAAGCCGCTCGTCTTCAATGGCTTGGTCGCGCTCTCTCTGTGTTAGCACTTCATGTTCCAAACGGTGCGGGACGACGGTGGCGTGCGAGACGGTGGTGAAGAAACTCGGCCGCTGATACGAGCCCGCTAGAGAATGAGGATTGGTCCCAGGCTGGGAATTGATCGCACGGACGGTGGAGGTCTCGGAGGCTTCATCGTCGGCGGTGAGAATGGAGCCTTCGTCGTCGGCATAGTCCTCTATGTCGCGAGCGATTGCGGTCTCTGCGAGGGGAGAGCTCGACCGGAAATGGGCGTGTAAGGTTTGGTCCTCGAGGGAACGCGCAGTTTGATTTCGAGCCATCGTGGGCGTGTTCTCAGTGGTCAATCGGTCGTTGAGATTTGAGTGAGTTCGGCGAATTATACACTGATGCACCGCATGGTCGATTGGCGGTACAATGGGGAATTGGTCACTCCGACGAAGGAGTTTTGCAGCTCTGAAGGAGGCGGAAGAGGAGATGCAGAGAAAGTGGGGGGAACCGACAAGTAGTAGTACTCCGTAGCAGCTATCTCGGAGGTCTTAGCGGTCGGTCGCGGAGTCATCGCATGACGCGAGGGTCCAAAATTTGCTTTGGACTGCAAGTCTGGGATGAAGATCCGATCCACTATGGGATTTGATAGAGTTTAGTGACTCATTTTGTGAAGCTATATACGAGTCTTCTGTCCCCGCTTACTAACAGCAGTTATCGGAATGTGTCGCCCACGCGCTTCGAACCCCAAGTAGAAAAGATTCTTTATCTAACTCAAAAGAGAAGGTCGATCGAGAATGTGACATCATCCCCGATGCGGTCTAGAGGCATCACGTGGACATGTCATCGGATTAGGCAATGGGGGATACCCAGACAGTCGACCGAACATCAACGATCACACGGAGCACTCTGATCCTCTCATGGACAACGGTAGACTGGCCGCGGGGATGCAGGATAATGCAAACATCAGCTCTTCGTCTGCTTCCGCGCTCGCATCAACTTCAGCTGTCCCTCCACCATGACTGAGTGCGTCTCCCGACAAGGCGCCGCTTCTCTGCGGCCACCATACAACCCACTGATCAATGTCTCGAACTCTAACCCCGTGCTGGTCGATGAGTGAGTCGACTCTTTGTTGTTCATTGCATCGTCAGGAATCCAGTCTAATACCCAACAGCCATCTCGAAGACAAGCATCACATCTTCCTCAGCCGTCCCTATTTCGGCGCCCTGCTGTTCGAAAATACCACCTCCGATGCTCGCGATCACTGCGCCAATGAGCGCACTTTTCTCTCCTGGCTCCGGCTATCTATGTACCTGGGCATCGTCTCCATCGCCATCATCCTTTCCTTCCACTTCCAGAGCAAGCCGACCGGTCTCGAGCGTCGGATGGCGCTTCCCCTCGGCATTATCTTCTGGATTCTGAGTCTGTCATGCCTGGTGAACGGGTTCGCCAACTATGTCCGGACCGTGCGAAAATACAGCCGCAAGGCCGCGTTGGTGCAGAGCGGATGGAAGACTCAGGTGACCTTTACCGTCGTGGGGACGGTGATCCTGGGGAGCTGTATTTTGTTTTTGGCTACGGATGCGAAAAGCGCCCACAACAAGTAGATATACCCCTGGTCTTTGGTTTCGGTATTTATCAGGACAAGGGCCCTAAGAATATGTCGCATATGCATTCTTTGCGTTAAATCACTGGCTAGTTCATACCATGGTATCATCGGTAAACATATTAAGAAAATGAGCCCGCTGTTGCATATAAACCCTCGCTTTGTCGTATCATCAAAAGACCTTTACATGCGGCGAATGGCCGTCTCACCCTTGTATTTCTCCAGGGCAGGGGTGCCCAGGTGGCTCCACCACTCAAACAGCATCGAGTTGCAGATCAGCTTGAACCAGGGCGTGAACTTCAAGCCCGGCTGCTCGAACATCTGCTTAAGCTCGTCGGCCGACACGTATCGCGTATCGCGGGCTTCGTTGGGGTTCACGTCGAGATCGACGTCGGCCTGGATGAAAAGGATATAGTCGACTGCATGCGGTTAGAATCTACTCCCAGCACATACCCACGGGCAAAAAGGGTCCCAAATGTCAAGGGACGGACATACTCTCGTGTTCTCCCCATTTACCATCGCTAGGGGCCTTGTAGTGAATTCGCGTAAAGAACTCGAACTTATCGATGGGCACCTGCTCCGGCTTGATGCCCAGCTCGTGGTTCAGTTTCCGCTGCGCGGCGCGCTTCACGCCCAGCACGGCAGCGTCCAGCTCCGCGCCGGTCTCGCCCGGCACGCCCAGCGGGTGCGAGCAGCAGGTGTTCGTCCACATGTCCGGGAAGGTGATCTTTTCGGTGGCGCGCTGCTGCAGAAGCAGGCGCTTGTTGGAATCGAAGAGGAAGACGGAGAAGGCGCGGTGGAGGAGACCTCGATCGATGTTGGTCATAAGATGGCCTGTTGTCGTCGGTCAGAATGAGGCTATGTCTAGGCGTCGGGGGTGACAGAAGTGACAGAAAGGGGGGTAGTAGTAGCAGGGGCAGGAGTCCGCAGGGCGTTCGTCATTGAGCGTATAAAACGTACAGGTCTTCTTGCTGGCGCTTCCAATGGGCTTGTCATCATCGTCCAGAACAATGCACACCTCCTCCATCAGACGGACCTGTTCCTCGTCGTAGCCAGCGAGATCGGCGGAGTCCTGCGCCGAACTTCCATTGGCGGTGGGAAGGACTTCGCGGGCCAGTGATGTGTCGACGTCGGGGAACAGGGAGGCGACGTTATCCGCCGTAATACGGGGCGGCATGGTGACGGTTGTGGTGGCCATTGGAAGGGTTCGAGATCGAGACGGGGGGAAAGGAGGCGGGGTGACACCAGTTTGGAGGGGGAAATCAGCGTGTATTTATCCTGCCCGCCAGGGACCGCAAGAAAACTTATCGCCTTTCCGGGCGGTGAATCCTAGCAGAACGCTGCCCGCCTCGACTTTCGGTGTATCACTAACATCCCGCGACCAGCTGTCCTACATGCATGTCTTTGGAAAGTTTTGGCCCGGTTCAAAATGTGTGAGCCTTATAATCTGGCATCGAACTTGCAGGCTCGTCTCGGTCCTTCAGACACAAAGGAACAATGCCCCAGATCCGATCAGAGTGCCATCACAACCTCCGGACACCTAAGGTTGCACAATGACTAACCTGACGAGGGCAAATGCATATATTGTGGCCATCGATTGGCGCAAAGCGTCCGATGACTTGTTTGTCTCACGCCTCTTTGCGTGATGAACGGATACGAGTCGGCTGAAGTCGGTGTGAACACAACCACATCCTGGTTGATTCATGCGGACTGCAGAAACATCGCTACCTGCAGATACTCCACGTTGAGGGGTATGTTGTTCCACCCACAGACGAGTGATAGGATCGTTGTCGAACCCTCGAGACATGCATTCCAGCTGTTTTCGAGGAATGCCGGAAAAGGAGTTGCTGAGATTCTCTTTGGATATTATCGTCAGATCGTCGGATTGCTGGACTCTAGCCATAGAGATCATGTCAGTTTGGTCTTGGGGCGTTTGGCCCGTTTGGTCTGAGTCTATCACTCCAGTCGCGTTCTCCGTGGATCCGACGTGTGTAAACAGAATCAATGGACTTTCGGTAAATCAGGTCTAGGGTCAAGTCTCATTCTTCAGGGCGTTCTGAGTATTCGAGTCGCCCTCTAGCACAGTAAGTATCAAGAGCATAGTCGATTATTCATCTCCAATGTTTGTAGAGAGCAGGAGTAGGTGTCTCCCGAGCTCAGCTCCTTCGGCCACAGATTTACCCATATGACCACGCCGGTCAAGAACGAGGCGAGACCAAAAGAATCTCCAAGCACCAATCACAAAAATACATAGGAGAAGATCGAATCAATCCACCCCAAAAAGGAAATAAACCACGAACCGAACCCATGCAGACAAAAAATAGGCACTCCTAAGTAGATACCTAGGCAGAACCCCTAGTGTTCTGGCTGCTTAGCCGGAGGGACGAAGCTCGGTCAGGCTAGCAGTTAGCGGCATGGTCCGTCTGTCGCGAACTCCTGACCCGCCCGGAACTAGGGGATGTAATTTCCCTGAGCGTCGCTACTGGCCCCCCATGTCTGAAGCTGGGGCGGATCGGTTTGGCCGAGGATTCCTTCCGGAGCTCGCTGTTTTCTTCGTTTACTTTGTCCTATAGGTATAAACTCACCATATCCAAAGTGATTTCATAGTCTTGTGGTATATACTTTGTTCGAACTCCCAAGAAACACCATGGGAAAAGTGCTGAATAGAGCGTCTGGCCCCCACCGCTAGGCGATTCGTATTAGTAATGCACATCTCCTGTGTATCTACCGCGCGGAGATAGCCCGCTGGCCCGCTCAACAATAGGTACTAGCTACGGGGTATCGTTATTAGTCTGTCGGGTCCAGGCCGGCCTCCGTCCCCGGGGAAAGAATGGAACTCACCCAGATCCACCGGTCTAAGCAATCGATCATCGTTCCTGTCTCATCTAAGTGGTCACAGTGCAACCGCTATTGTCGCAGCTCAGGGTCTAGCCGGAGTGAATGGATTCACAAAAAACGAGTTGATGCGCACGGAATAACCGGAGTGAGTCCTAGTGCCAGTGGGTCAAGCTATCTTTGTCTATGGAAAGTCACAAAGACGGTAGCGGACTTCGGCGAGTAAGGCTTCCATTCCGTGTTCACTTCAGCCTAGGTCAACCTTGTCACCTTTGTCGTATCATGTCATTTGAGTACTCGTCGTCTTCGCCAATTGAACTTCGGTGACATTAGAAGGGAATAAGATGTTCTGATTGAGTAGTTATGCAGAAATATGTTGAGCCCCAACTCCGAAAACAAGGCCTCCCAAGTGATTGCAGCATGGGCCCGCCATGCCCAGATGACTGGTCTATGCGTGACAAATGCATGTCGATCTAACAACGTTCCATGTCCAGGACTGGAAACTCGTCACAATAAACAAAAATGCGTAAGGTGAATGAAACCCGACAACATCAGCCCATATAACACATATCATAAGCGTATGTTGTTCGGACTCCGCGGTAACCATCTCAAAGCGCCTCCGATGCCAAAATATTCGTATAGTAGTATATAAGAAGGGACACCCTTTGCCTGGAACGTAACAACTGGTCCTCGCGATTGTGGGTTTTTGGGACGGACTATAGAGGTGTCTGGGTTGTCGGTCCATCACGACTCGAGTTATTCCTATTCGGCAGTCTTCGTCCACAACCATCCGCAGAGAGCGTGTGTCTAGATAAAGGACAAATGAAATCAGTATGCGCCGGGCTAAGAAAGAAATTTCTTTTGACGTTGATAGTGTACGAACCTAGACAGGATGTCTTGCCGCGAGAAACGCAGACCGCACTCTTCACAAGCAAATCTTTTTATCCCTCGGTGAATCTAGCAACCTGTCAGCAACCAGCTACACGTCCATGAGAAGCCCAGCGGGAACGAACCGTATCCTTATGCCTTCGAAGGTCACCATTCCTCCCGAAACTCTTTCCACAACAGTCGCACGGGTGCAGCTTCTTACGACTGGGATCATGTCTTTTGACGTGTTCATGGCAATTTGAACGTCGGGTGAACACCCTGCCGCAAATGGGGCATTGAAGGCCGCTTGCAGAGGGGACCTTGCGCCGTCTGTCATTAGATATTTTGTTATTTTCTTTGGTCCATTTAATGAATACCTCGGCGGATTGTCCGGTCTGGGGTTGTTGGAGGCTGCCATCCACATTCGTGTCAGTCTCCGCTAGTCTGCCAGTATTTGGAAGTGCTTGCGGATATTTTGACGGAGAGTTGCGGATTGTATCGTGGCTCGTTTGTGTTGCAATCCCTGCCTCCATAACAGTGCTTGCGGTTGCGAACGGCGGTGCCCAACTTTCTTCCTGTTCCTCCTTCACTCCGTACTGGGTGTCTGGGTACATCGGCGCATCGAGGTGGGGGATGTTCGTCCACATAGAAGGTTGGGGGTAGTACATCATATCATTGCTTGTTCCGCTGTTGAGCGGGCCACCGTAGCTGTGGGGCATAGTGGCTGGTTGTGCATGGTACGTAGCAAACGATGGAGCGGAGATGTCATAAGTTGTTGTCGTGGGAAACTGACCGACGTTGAGAGTTGGATCGAGAAGCCGCTGGGAAGGATACAAGTGCTCAGACCAATCTGGTGCTGGGGAAGGGTATGACTCGGACGCTAAAGGGCTCGAAGGGCTCGTCAAGGATCCAATATCGCAGTTGGATATCCCCAGACCAATTGTTGATGTCGGGTCTGTCATATATTGCGGAATGCCACGAGCAGGAGAGGCATACGTCGCGTCCATAGTCGTATGACTGATCGATACCGAGCGACCCGACGGCGACGACGGGAAAGAGGTAGGAGTACGGTCCATCCTAAGCGGAAGGCCTGCGTGCATAGGTCGTAGAAATATGAGTCAGAAGAGTAGAAAGCGAGAGGATGTCGCACACCCCGGATGGATCTCTGGTTCGTGCGCGCTGGTAAGTCAACTGCCTGTTCACCTCCCAGCAAAGTAGAATGTAATCCTGAAAAGACTACATCGAAACCCCGGGGAAGATTGAAGAGCTTATATGATAAAAGTCGGCAGAAGGAGGCTCAAAAGAAAATCTGTGGTGAAAAATCACTGGTCCCTATGGAGTGTGGCTGAAGTGTGCTCAATATCATGGACCATCTGACAATTGGAGGAGAGATCTCCGCCGCATCACTATGACCAAAAGACGCAGAACCGGACCCTTGACGCCGAATCAGCCAAGGCAGAATTATCGGGACAGAGGTGCATGAAGTAGGTGGACACGAAGAATCGGGAGAGAACGTGAGCGAAGGGGGGAGCGGGAGTCTAGTTGTGGAGGGCCGAACCAGGTTGACTGCAGCCCATGTCTGCAGCACGTAGATAGGCGCGAAATCAGCCGTTATGCACAAAACAGTTAGCGCCGACAGAGTGTGATCGGGGCCATCAGTCCATCCGCGAATATTGGACGGAGGTGGGGGGAAGGCATTGTTCGATCACCGTCCCTGTGGCCTGGTAAGGTCGATTTGCCCGAGTCCTGGGTCATCCACCAGCAGGGGGGTTGAAAATTTCCACCCCAAACCCGGCCACAGGCCGCCAGCGAGGGCTTCAAAAACAGGGACTGAACCGGGCCACGCCCTCGCAGGAAACGCCTAGCGAAGTCCCAGGTGATTTCACAGGCAACCGTAGGGGAAAAAGGTGGAAGACAACCAGTCAAGAAACGGCTGGATGGGGATGGCTTGAACTAGACGTGCAGGGCAGCGGACGACAGCAGCAGCATCACCCCGATCACCGCCAGCTGGTCGAGTAACCGCACACGCTTTCCTTCTTCCTGTGAATCAAAACAGTTTAGTTTGGACCCGACAGTCTGGTACCTTGCTTGGCAAAGGAGCAGTGCGTGTCGCCAGTCTGATTGGCAAACATACCCGCATGGTTCGGGAGATGGCTTGGGGGAAGAAGAAAATGATCCAGAAACGAGGGAAACCATGAGGCAAAGTGGATAGACGTGGTGAAAGATATCTGTGGGAATGGCGTGAAGTTGAAGCAGGCGCGGAAGATGGTAGATACTCCGGAGAGAGAAAGAACGATGAACTCCTCCCCTCTGGCTCTATCCCTTCTCGAGTAGGAGGGGCGTTTGGGCTCTAATCCTGGGTCGTCCACCCCGAAATAAACAAATAATAAAAAGGTGTGATTAATTAAATGAACCAATTTCCGTCTCCGTTGTGACGCATAACAAAATACCTATTCCTCCAGATTCGCTGCACTGATGACCCCCCTTTTCCCAAGGTCTTACCCCATCACTCACCAGAAATGGCCAGAGGCATGCGGTATGTACAGGCTCCCTCGCTGGCAAAGTCTCTACTTCTTTGAAGTATCTCAAACTAGATTCCAGTGTAATCTATCCGATGTATGTGCTGGTATAGGGAGCGATAAAGAAATCCTGAGAACGGTTAACACGAAACTCATCACCCTGGAGGGACCTGAATAGAACCGACGCCTGTGGCGAGGCGAGTCATACCGAACGTCGAGCCATATCCTGGTCCGTGGTTCATCCAACGGAGTAGTAGATCGTGAGTCTATCGCACGAGAAGTGCGTGTGCATATGATCTCAGGTGGTGGTCCGTTCTCGCGGCTTCGTCCACGCCACGCCTGCAATGCACGTTCCTGAGAAGAATTCTCCTCCTGTGGACCCCCTCCCTTAGTGAGCCTTAGTGCCCATCGTCATCGCCCTCGTTGGTGGACTGCCATCGTAGCGGCAACTCGCTCCACTTGGGCCCGTAACCGTTCCACTTCGTCGATCATATCCGCCATGTCAACACGATCCGTCTGCCCCGGGCTTAATCCGCGCGCTTCGCGCTCCTGCTGGTTCAGGTTGGCGAGTTTCCTCGACTCGGCAGAACCCAGAGCATCCACCTGAGTTGCGGAGGTTTGAAGCGGGGCTCGGTGCGTGGAGAAAGAATAACCAAGCTGTGTCGGCTCCAGGGAGAGCCTACTGCCCCTGGCCGAGGCAGTCGGGGGCAGATAACTGCCTCGCCGTGAGACGTATTGGCGGCTAGATTCATAGGTCCAGATTAATGCAACAAACGGAAGGTGGGTTGCCCTGAGGAGCACGATGCGAACTCGGCGGATGTGCTCTGCGGACAAAAAAAGCCTCATCGGGCGGATACACAGAAGGGGAATGAGGTTCTATACACCCTAGTATTAGCGACACACACTAGTCATGCTGACAAATACTTCATATACAGACCATGGGAGGCATGAAATGAGTCAACCGACGGGAATTGCTGCTTTCTAGTACGTATATAGCTAGTCTGTTATTGTTCAGTATTAGTAGTTGGGTGAATCCGCAGAGTAGCTTGCGTAAACTAACTGGAAGAGATACTCTTCGCGGGCATGCGACATCACCTAGACGATTCAAGATGGTGTTAGTATCGGGACGATCAGGGCAAAGGACAACCCCGCAATGCTACATACCCCTTCGAGACTCATGCTCATCAAACTGACCAGCGACGAGATCAGAAGAAGATTTGTCATGGAAACAAAGATGATCCTGCAAATCACAATCATCAGTTCTGTCAACTCATCTCGATTCGACCAGGAACCGCAAGGTTGATGCATTCAGCCACGATAATCAACCATAACAATGAGATAGAACAAAAAAAATAAAAAATAAAATAAAATAAAATAAAATAAAAATAAATCAAAATAAAAAGTAAGCCAAAATAAATCAAAACCAACATCTAAGGCGCATATTCAAACGTGACCAGACCCATATGCGACCGGTTTCCAAAGCTCTTGTGGCGCAGTATAGAGAGGGCACTCACATCAGACCGTAGCCGAAGATGGGGGAAATCTAAGAGTTAGCGCGTCAGCTATCTAAACGCGAGAGCCAACCATTCTGACAATCTCCCAGGGACCCCAAGGCAGGCTGCATCGTAGCCGCTCGGTACATCCGACTTACTTCGTGAGCAATATCCTGTCAGCCAATCGATTCAGCCACTGTCAGTTGAAGAACATTTTTCCTTCTGTACAAGTCAAGGAACACGCACAAAGCCTAACACGTTCGATCTGCCTTGCGTGGTTAGTCGGGCCCTGTTCATCTCCACACCTTGTCACCGACTCACCCAAAGAACACCTTCACCAGAATCCATGACATCTCGCGGACGGAAAGGCGGTCGCGGGCGAGCATCGTGAACGACGTCAGGAACCCTGTGGTATTGGTTAGCATGTGGGTTCTAGTCCTGATGCCCCTGTCAGGTGCAGCCACTTACCGATATACAGGACTACAACAACGGGCATGAACCTGAAAAAAGCTTTCGTCTGGGTCATATCAGCCTTGTCCCAGCGCCCTGGCAAATAGGCAAAAGTGGTACCATCTCTTTCAAGACGGGTATCTGCGGTGCATGAGTCAGTGGATCTTCTCGAGTACAGCTCCCCTGCATGCAGACGCAGGCTCCCGAACGTACCAAACTTCCAAAGTATGAGTTCAAGCTCACGAGGGAACATATTCTATCTCTCAATGTTAGCCGTTCTTCGCGACCGGTTACATCAGTGTAGTCTAGTCTGCTTGCCTTGGGACCAAAAACAACGCCTCAAGGGACAGAACATCAAATGAGAGATCCGTAAGATAGGCACTCTTGTTGGTCAACCCAATAATCCCTGGTATCATCACGTGGCAGTCAGTAATCATACCCTCCCATCTGCACGGCGCAGAAGGAAATCTGCTGCATCGGCTACAGAAACGTGAGAGATGGTGTGACTCACGCGTAATGGCGAAAGCAAGACCTGTGACAATGATGCCCATATTCCACAGCTTCCAGAAATCCATCTGATAAAAGAGCATTCCTGCATCGGCTATGCCACCTACTTCATCGTAAATGAAGGCGGCAATCCAGAAATACATCAACGCCTCGAACGTCCCTATCCCGGTCGGTTTCCTCTCAACAAGGACGGCGTAATATAAAAAGAGGAAAGATATAAAGAAGGCGGCTTCGAAGGCCTTGCGATACAGAGGAACCCTTAGCCTTGAATATGGATCTGCCACTCTATGTCATTCAACACGGTTAGCCCCCTGTTATATCCCAGCTCTAAACAGACTTGCCTCTTGTTGAAGAATCGCGGCTTCTTGGTAGAATTCACGCTTAGAGTGTCCCAAAAGACAATCTCTCCTTTCCAGATGTTATCAATGACCCGCAAAACAACTTTCTGGCTGAGGAACTTTTTCGCTTGGGCAATAATTGCAATCTCGAGCGCATTCAGTCCGAGGAAGAGCGAAAAGTTTTCCATGTCATATTCATAGAGTGAAGAGTGGTAAGAGGAGTGGTCTGGTTCGAAAGTGCCTCCTAACCGTCTCTTGCCCCCAAAAAGGCGGTACAAGGAAGAGGAAGAGCTCGTTAACAAAGGTGTTCTCTCGCTGTCCTGTGTCTTTCCGCCGCGACTGGAGCTACCAAAAGCAGAGGCACCTCTCTCCGCGTCAGAGAGACTGGGCGCATTCCGTGGTTGGCAGGTAAGCTCTTCGAGAAGGAACTCGATGGTCTCTCTTTGATTGAGATGGCATAAGAACTGCCAGGCAACATATTCACATGCGTACCCGCGACTTTCATTGAGACCCCAGTCTGCTTCGTCTTCTTTGCCGTATTGCCACTTCAAGATCCTGTCATTCGTTTCTTAGTGTATACCATCTTTACAAATTCTGAAGTCTACATAGGGGAACATACATCAGAGCCGAGATAATGTAAGGATTATGAGAATCTTCTGCGAGAGAGTATATGAGCAGCCGGAGATTCTGCCCATACGACGATCTCATCTGCTCAAATGTATACGAGACATCACATATGGCGAAAGTGAGATAGCTAGATTATTGAGCGAGTCAGATCATCCTCGTATATATAGGGGTCCTGTGTGGGGATTTACTTGTGCAACTTTCGAACCACATCACCCAGAGGCTCGTTGTCATCGATAATGGGGATCTCGGGCAATCCTTTCTCAACGGGCACGATTGACGATGACGAGCCGGGTTTTGTAGAGCCCATTTAGCGAGTATTCGGACTCTGGTCGCGTGTAACGGAAGACACAGTGGTCGTTGTCGGTGTCAGTCTCAATATCTTGACCCCTGTCCACGAAAACAAGCTTTCAGCGGATGTCCGTTATCTGTCGGAGACAATCAGCAGGATGTCTGCGTCACGACAAAACCACGACTATATGACTACAAGAACGAATTCTGGGTGGAAAGTAATGCCAATTGCCAGAGCGGAAACAATGAGATCATAACGACTGTCAGTCACCAGATCTTCGCAATTAGCGTGGGACAGATCAAGGCAGTTGACTGGTCACCGCTCTGTTTAGTGTCAGTTCCCGATGGCTACGGTCAGCCAAAAGTGTCACTACCGCAGTTTTATACTTAGGCTACCTAGGCACTGTCTGGGAAGTTGGATGGAATTGATACAAAATATTATTAATTGATTGTAAAGCCGACACCAAATTATTGTTGTTGTGTAAGTTCACAGGATGGAGCAAAGCATCACAGAATCGTCGAAGAATAATGGAATACAAAAGGGCCGGATAATGGCTGCAAACCCGAAGAACACAAACTATTAATGTATGCCATGGAGGTAGGTGAGAAGAAAGAAATTCCAGGAGGCTCGAGCTGTACGTGTGATGGCGTCTGGGGTCTGGCACTTTCCCTCCAAGGGTATGGATATACAGAAAGAATTCCTTAGCCCGATCATGGATACTGCTCCTGAGATATGCTCATCTCCATTGACCCTGATAAAATATACCAAAGTTGGCGTGTTCCCTTCCTAAAAAAAGGCGCAGGCCCCGAAAGTCTCTCAAGGATTATAGTCTGACTACCTAAAGACGGAGAACAAGTTTTCCGATCTGTTTGCCCTGCCAGATATACTCGATTGCCTCGTCAGCCTTCTCAAATGGCTCCACAGAATCGATTATATCATCAAATCTAATCTGTGTGGCCGCTAACGCAGCACAGAGGTCGTCCATATCATGCTTCGATCCGGCGTTAATTCCCCTGGGTTAGTCAACGTTAGCCCTTGTGCGGTTGCAGCTGCCTGTACGAAAGGGCCTTACCTCAACACCACTCTTCTATCAATCAGAACAGGCAGCAGTTCGGCTAACTGACTAGGATCCTGTTTGCTGAGATAGCCAACCTGGCTAACAATTCCGCCGCGTCGAGTACATTTCATGCTTTGTACTAAGGACTGACAGCCCCCAACTTCAATGACCAAATCAACACCAGCCCCATCCGTCAGCTTCAGAACTTCTTCGTGCCATTCGGAGTTCTTAGCGTAGTTCACGGTGAGAAGAGGTGGACGTGGGAACTGCTCCCTCATCTTCTGGAGTTTCCCTTCGCTTGAGGAGCTCAAGATTACCTTGAGACCCGCAGCACGGGCAAGTTTGAGAGCAAACATGCTGACGCCCCCAGTCCCTTGAATCTTATCAGTCAATGATTATGCATGGATATCAAGTATTCTGACCTTGGATCAGCACGCTTTGCCCAATAGTCATGTCCTTTAACGCCGTCCATGCAGTAACTCCAGCGCAGGGAATTATGCTGGCGCCCACCCAGTCTAAATGACTCGGAAGCTTGCAGAGCTTGCTTTCGTCGAAGACTAGGTAGTCCGCTAGGACTCCATCTTCATCCGCTGCTAGCCAAGACCTGGTTGACTCTCGCCCGGTGATGTTTTCCGTGTCCGTTATCGGGGCCACCCGATCGCCTCGAGCGAGCGACTTGACATGTTCGCCAACTGCAATAACTTCTCCAGCTGCGTCATTACACGGTATACCATGTGGAGTTACCGGCCAGGGGTTGCCTCCATTTGCAATGTTGGCATCTCTATAATTGAGAGAGACGGCATGAACCTTGATCAAGACGGAGCTTGATGCCAAAGGAAGTGGCAGCGGTTCGGTGACAAGCTGGACCTTTGGCGTGCCAGGCGTATAGTCGTCTGTTCTGCGAAAGGCCCGGCGGGCGGTAATTTGTACATCGGCCATCTTGGTGCTTCTTCTTGTCTCGGGGTTTCGAAGAATGCGGGGATTGGCCTATTTTATGTCTGAGAAGCCGTATTAATAATTCTGATGCCGTCTGTACGTCATGCGCGGCGAAACATATCTCACTGTCAAACACAAGGATGTAAGGCAAGTAGTTCGGCTAAAACAAGTATCTGGCATCGGATCTGCAACCCGCGCTGACCTTACGGTTTATAAACCCGAACATGAGACAGGGTTCGGGGTATGATACGCAAGCGGGACATCACTCTGCATCGGGACTGCCGAGATCGCTGGCTGTCGGGTACGAAACCCATGAACAGTTTTCCTTGGCCTTCTTTTGTTTGTGAGTCTGATCCCAGCATGACAGCTGGCAAGTATATTCATGTGAACCTGGTCGACGTCCTATTGGTACCACAGGACTGAGCAAGGTAGCTAATCACTGATTTGATGTTCCGATTTGATATTTACAATATAAAACTCATCCTCATCAGAACTAAAGTGGAAACTAGTGTGTAATATTGAACATAATAGTCCAAGGCGTGAGTCATTTCAGAGGAACACAATTCACCTAGAAATAGCTAGCAACAGGGTCACGCAGCACATCCAGACGTGGCACAATGCCGAGCCCTGGTGTAGTAGGGGCTACGACATATCCCTCATGTATGTCAAATTCCCCATCCGCAGTCTTAAGCGAAACCATATCTCGGCTTTGAAGGACACAGCGCAGGGATCTCGCGGGAATTGTCTGGCCCAAATGAACGATTGCGGCAAACGCAATGTCAGAACCTGTAGTCTCCTGGACGCTCATGGTGTATCCTGCAGCCAGAGCAACATCCCGCACACGTCTTCCTTTAGTAAGACCCCCTGTCTTGGATATCTTCAGTCCGATGCCCTCGGTGGCGTCGTCCGCTATAAGCCGCACAATCGACGTCTCATCAGTCGCGAGCTCGTCCATGTACATGGGGATGTTTGTTCGTCGACGCAGCGAGAGACATTCGCGCCAGGTGGGGCAAGGCGCTTCCAGGACAAAATCTAGTCCCTCGGGCAACAGTCGTAGCATGCGTAGCGCAATCTCCACGGACAATCCCCCGTGGCATCAACAATGAAAAACTCGCCGGGCTGCTTATCAGCCAGAGATGCGGCGATACGCATCGCGTCAAGCACAGGCTCACCGGCTATTTTGACAGAGTGGCCCTTGTATCCCGCTGAGCGGTGTTTGTCGACATTTTGTCGCATCGCCTCCGGACTGTCAACCGGAATGGAAGAAATTATTGGCAATCGGGCATCAGTGCGACCTCCCAGCAACTCACAGACAGGAAGCCCAACAGACTTGCCCAATAGGTCCCAGCAAGCTACATCGATCGCAGTCTTCGCATGTTCATGGCCAACAAGGGCACTATCCATTGCGTCGTTGATCCGGTCCACCCTTCGAGGGTCTAATCCGACGAGTTTGGGAGCGATCTCGGCAATTCCAGCTCGCACTCCAGCTGCATGAGAAGCTATATAGGTAGAACCAAAGGGTGTGCTTTCTCCCCAGCCCTCAAGTCCATTCTCACTTGTAATTCGAACAATAGTGGCGTCAAAAGTTGTGTACGCTCGACCCGCTGAAAGATGGTAGACACCGCCAGTATATGGCAAGTCAACTTGGAAGACATCAATTTGAGCAATCTTCATCTCCGCGACCTGGTGTGCTGTTGCTGATAGTTCTCTTGTCCGTACTTGGTCGTATTAGGTATGGGCGGGTCACTTCATAAAGGTGGTAAAACAGAATTAGAATCCCCTGGCAAGTAAGCTCCAAAGTGTTCCAACCTCGATAGCCTGTATGATCGTCCCTCATACACCCGAGAGGGCCTATCTCGCCGCTCGGACCGAGAATCTTTCTAGAGTCTCGGTATATCCGGCCGATCCCTGATAATCGGGGAGCTATCCGATTGATGCACTCATTACTTCATACACGATGCAATTTAGATTTAGGATGACGGATGCTTGAGGGCAAACACCTCGGAACAGTCGGGCGGGCTAACTCTTCTAACATGGAGGTGACATGGGAAAATTCCCTCGTTGGGCGAGTGTTGTGCGCCGGGCTATTTACTGGGGTGGTGTAGGAAGATTATATGTGCTCGGGTAAGGCCCAATTTTTTCATGGCGGCTATAGCGCTGAACAACTAGATCTTTCGACGAGGTTTTATTTAACCCCTGCCACGAAAGGTTGTCGCATTATAGAAGTTAAAAGTCCAAGGAGCAAAATAATGCCAATATAGACAAGGCAGAATAACTTCACCGCCCCCGTATCATGTGACTGCTATCATCACCCCCCTCAACACGTCGACTGACCTCATCGTTCGTTCCATGAGCCAGAGGTCTTCATGTTTCGTGAAAAGGCAACTCCGGGGCTTTGAGGGCAATACTTAACACACTGCCGGGATTGTGGACATAGGACCCCTCGTTTGAAGCCTGTGAGATGAATACGCCTCGACATCATGGGCCAAGGTTATTCCCTCTCGACCCTTTCGGCGGGTTCAGCGGGGATCGACATCCCCGAGCTATCGGATTTGGTATATGAGAAGTCGATGGGTGGTGGGCGGTTTATGAAGAGTATCCGCGCAAGACGGCGAAATGGCTTAGCCTTCGTAAAGGTGATGATGAAGCCATATCCCAGCATGACGCTGGACCAATACATTGAAGCTATCTTCCGTAAGTGGCACCAGCCATTCATTCGCTGTGAACGAATCTCTGACATGAATACAGGGGAACGCAAGGTGCTCTCCGATGTCCCGAATGCGTTAGGCTATCAAAGGGCGATCGAGACTTCCAACAGTGGTTATTTAGTCCGCCAGTACATCCACAGTTCTCTCTACGACCGAATGAGGTAGGTGCTCCATGTCTTTATCCCGTCTGTACTGACAGAGATAGCACCCGACCCTTCCTAGAAGACATCGAAAAGAAATGGATTGCATTTCAGCTTCTATGTGCGCTCAGAGATTGTCATTCATTAGATCTTTTCCATGGTGATATCAAGACCGAAAATGTTCTGGTCACCTCCTGGAACTGGCTCTATCTCACGGACTTTTCTGCTTCATTCAAGCCAACCTTCCTTCCAGAGGATAACCCGGCTGATTTTTCCTTCTATTTCGACACGTCAGGCCGGCGTACATGCTATCTGGCCCCGGAAAGATTCCTGGTTGCCGGCGAGGAGTCTGGAAGCCGGGAACTTAATTGGGCAATGGATATTTTCAGTGCCGGATGCGTCATCGCAGAACTGTTTCTCGAGTCGCCGATATTTACTCTAAGCCAGATATACAAATATCGCAAAGGCGAATACAGCCCCGAGCATAGCCAGCTGGCCAAGATTGAGGACCCGGAAATTCGAGCAATGATCCTTCATATGATCCAGCTCGAGCCAGAGTCGAGATACTCTGCCGAAGAGTACCTCAACTTTTGGAAGAAAAAAGCCTTTCCGGAGTATTTTTACAGTTTTCTCCATCAGTATATGTCTCTGATGACAGACCCCTCCTCAGGTAGGGCAGAAGTCGGAAGCGAATCAGCAACAAGAGGAGAAGCAGACGATAGGATCGAGAGGGTATACCTTGACTTTGACAAGATATCTTACTTTCTGGGCTCCTCGCCCAAACCCCAAAAAGATGGATCTAGTCGCGCCAGTGCTAGGCTTACTGGCAGCACCTTTCCAGTCCACTTAGACTTGCCCCATTACGAGAGTCAAACTTCAAAGCAACTCCGACAAGCAGACGACGGTGTTCTAATCTTTCTGACACTCGTCGCTTCGAGTCTCCGCAACACTTCTCGGGCTACTGCGCGGATCAAAGCTTGTGATATCCTTCTTGCCTTTGCAGAGAGAGTGTCTGATGAGGCAAAGTTGGACCGCATCCTTCCATATGTCATGATTCTTCTGAATGACCGCGCAGACACCGTCAAGGTTGCTGCCATACGCACACTTGCACATCTTCTGGAAATGGTCCACGTCGTGTCTCCGGTCAATGCCTATCTTTTCTCGGAATACATTTTCCCGAGGCTTCAGCCATTCATTCCCTCTTCAAACTCCAACCCCAGTCCGATGATTCGTGCGGCATACGCTTCTTGCATAGCATCGTTAGCTCAGTCCTCTCTGAGATTCCTGGATATGATTCAGGCTCTGCGGTCTGATACGCGTCTTCCTGCTCTAATACCGACTGGTTCGGAACCGCGATGGACGGAGGACGCTACATATCACAATCTATATGATGTCGCGAGGGTTGACCTTCTTGATTACTTCGAGGCACATACCAAAGCTCTCCTAACTGACGCAGACCCTTCGGTTCGTCGTGCATTTCTGGGATCGGTGTCCAGTCTCTGTGTGTTTTTTGGGAATCTCAAAACAAATGAGGTTATCTTGAGCCACCTGAACACATATCTGAATGACCGCGACTGGATACTGAAGTGTGCGTTCTTTGAGGCCGTAGTCGGCGTTGCAGCTTACGTTGGAAGCATCAGTCTGGAGCAATACATTCTTCCCTTGATGGTCCAGTCCCTGACCGACCAAGAGGAGTTCGTGGTGGAGAGAGTTATTCGATCGCTTGCCGCAATGGCTAATCTAGGGCTCTTCCAGCGATCAACGACATGGGATCTTCTCCACATTACCGTGCGGTTCTTAATTCATCCGAACATTTGGATCCGCGAAGCAGCGGTGACCCTCATCGTCAACGCAACCAAATTTCTGTCCACAGCGGACAAATTTTCCATTCTAACCCCCCTCATCCGACCGTTCTTGAAATTCAGCATTGTCGGGTTCTCCGAAGGCGAGATTCTTGATGCACTCAAGAAACCGCTTCCCAGGGGAGTTTATGAACTGGCTTTTGTCTGGCTGTCCAAAGCGGAGAAGGGCCTGTTTTGGAAATCAGCTACACGCGATGGCCTCTCTAATTTAGGAGGGGTGGGTGGCGTCATCCCCAAGGGCAACCAGAAGGGCGCGGCCTATACTCTCAGTGCCCAGCCTAAGAATGAAGAAGACGAGCAGTGGATAGAACGGCTGCGGAATATGGGAATGGGTCCTGATGACGAGCTAAAGCTGCTAGCTCTCAGGGAATACATCTGGCGGGTGTCCATACACCAAACAAGCGAGTTTGACAACGGCACATCGCCATTGAACAACGTCATCACTCTAGCACACTGCGGCGTCACTCCCCAGACGGTGTTCTTTGATAAGAACCAGAACAATAAGTCCCGGAGAAGTCCCTCGGCTAGGACTGAGACCAGCAGAACTGCAGACCGCAAACCCCACACCATCACAGATGCTCTACTGGACGCATCAACAACAATTGATATTAGCCCGAGCTCTCGTCGCAAGCACCTGCGGTCGAAGAGTCAGCCACACAAAGGACTAGGTGCAGCCCTAAAGACCCCCCGACAGAACACACTGGACAATGTCAGAGCCACGGATGAATCACCGATGTCATCCCCAATAGCCTCGTCACCGGGTGCTGCGCCATGTTCCAGAGCCATGTCTCCCCCTAGCTCCGACACCGACCGCAGGGGGAGAGATAGCCCCGGACGAGAAAGTTCGTCAACACCCACGGAAGCGGAAAATCCAACCGTCAGAACCCTGGTTTCTGGGGTGCAGCGAAAGTCCAGCGCGATAAATCTTCTCAATCGCAAAGAAACCGCCAAGGCTTACGCAGAAACCAGCACTATTTCAGCGAACGCTTTTGGCAAAGTTGGGGTTCCATCGCAACGAACGCCCCCGCGGCTGTCGTCGCTCGACAGGAAGCCGGCTGAGCGGCCGCCCCAGAGTTACCAAATCAATCACTCCTACGGAGGCGACGATCCCGTGATTCTCAAGCTCCTCGACAATGTCTTTGCAGAGAACTATCCCACGGACTTATTTGATCTTGGGCCCTTCGTGAAAGACGTAGATATGAGGAAACCGATCCCAAAGGCCAGCGGGAACGACCCTTCCAAGGTTTGGAAGCCGACGGGCGGGCTGGTCGCTATCTTTGGAGAGCATAGCGGACCCGTGAACCGGGTGGTAGTGGCGCCTGATCATGCGTTCTTCGTCACGGTCTCGGATGATGGTACGGCCAAGATCTGGGATACGACTCGTCTAGAGAAAAACTTGACGCCCAGGTCTCGTCAAACATACCGTCATTCTACCGAAGCCAAGGTGAAGACTTTGACGTTTGTCGAGAATACGCACACGTTCATCTGTGGTGCCACCGACGGAAGCATCCATGCCGTCAAGGTCGACTACCAATGTACCAATGACACGGTGCGATACGGCAAACTCCAGCTTGTTCGTGAGTATCAACTGCCTGCGGCCGATGACGGAACCACGGAACACGCGGTGTGGATCGAGCACTTCCGCGTGGAAGCACAGTCAATTCTTCTTGTCGCCACCAACACATGTCGAGTGCTGGCTATAGACATGAAGACGATGCTCCCGATGTACACTCTACAGAATCCAGTTCACCACGGCACTCCCACCACATTCTGCTGCGACCGAAAGCATAATTGGCTGTTAATCGGGACGACGCACGGTTTGTTAGATCTTTGGGACCTCCGCTTCCGGGTTCGACTGAAGGCCTGGGGCCTTCCCGGCGCGAGCAACATTCACCGGCTTCAAGTGCATCCGACCAAGGGACGCGGACGGTGGGTCTGTGTTTCCAGCAGTGGCAGCCACGGCAACGAAATCACCGTCTGGGACATCGAGAAGGTCCGCTGTCGGGAGGTATACCAAGCCGACTCGCCGCAGCCAGGCAATTCGGACGCGAACGGCGACACCGGCAAAGCACGACAGCCGTATATGAGCTCGCGGGACTACGAGGCGTGGCACGTCGAGGGCGACCGGCCGGAGGGTATGCTGAGTCGCTTTGCGACGGGCGGACCGGCGTCGGGGGCCGTCGAACAGGCGTCGGGGCCTTCGTCGTCGGCGATGCCGGCGCGCATCTGCGCGTTCGCGGTGGGCTTCGACGCCCCCGACGACGGCAAAGACAATAGTACGCGGTGTGGATTTATTGTGTCAGGGGGGACGGATCGCAAAATCCGCTTCTGGGACCTGGCCCGGCCCGAGCTCTCGTCTATTGTCAGTGGCCTTGACGCCGTCTCGGACGGTGTGGCGACCGGTAAGCCGCGGTACGAGTTGTCTCAGCCCGGGCCATCTCTCCTGGTCACCACGGAGCATCTCCCTCACCCTCCTGCGTCTGGATCCGGCGGAAAGGGAGGCAGCAAGAAAGGAGGGAGCGGGCGACTTCCGCGGAGCACGGTCATCAGTCTGCAGCAGCAGCAACTGCTGAAGAGCCATTTGGACTTCATCCAGGATGTTGCGGTGCTGCGGGTGCCGTATGGTATGATTGTTAGTGTTGACCGGGCGGGTATGGTTTATGTCTTTCAATGAGATCCGTCATTCTTCTGTATTGTATCGTGCGAATGTGATTTAGCGTGGCAATGGCATCGCTGGGGTAAGAATAGAATGATCTGTTTCTGTCTTCTAAGTTCTGCTCGTAATGCGTCAGGATGGTCGAATTAGCGGATGTGGCTGGGGATTGTCTTGATCATCTTCATTTGCTCGATAAGGTTCAACGGTGTCCTGCAGAAGAGCGACGTGGTGGTGGAAGTTGCGAGGATTGGGGTGCTGGAAGAAGACGTGTCGATTCGGGGTAGTTGTGGACAATATGATCTGTACGGCGGCAGAGGTTGGTGAAACGTTGATTCTCCGGGTTTATCGATAGAATTCGACTTGTCTTTTGGGGCAGGTGGCTATTTTCTGGGACGATTTTGGCACGGCGCAAGAGGGTTCAATCGACCTGGGTCCTCTCTCGCTTTGGTTGGATAGCTATGGGATATATATCATGGTGTTGTGGCTGGGTGGATGAGTTCTGAAGGCTGGCTGATTATCCAACACCATACTATACTCGCTTCAGCAAGATGGCTCTACTCCGTGTACATAGTCAATCCTCTACTAGTTAACTAACTGACTGCTCCATACAGATAATACCTGGACGTTGATATCACCAAAACCTGATCTTCCCTCCGTATATCAGTGTGATGAGCAGTTGACGGGGTGGACCCTCACCCGCGATGGTGAAACACTAGGGGCTGGATAGGTCGGCGATCGGCAGAAAGGAGAACAGAAACAGGAGAAGAATGGAAGCGTTCGATGGTGTTTGCGGCGGTTGACCGTTTGACAGTTGAGCCTCGAGGCGGACAATTGCAATTGATTCTTCCGATCGATCGACTGACCTCTGTACATTGTTATCCATTATTGAGATGATATTGTCTGCTGTGTGACCGGTCGTTTGACAGAAGGCTTCGGGGAGGAGACCGACGGCTGGTGTCATCCGCGGAGGCAGCGAGTCAGGGACGGTCGTGTATCTGTCAAAGGATAGATTAACTGTCCGAGTCAATTATTACGCCTGGGTGGGAACTGTGTAGTGTATATTGTGCGGATACGGCGGATGTCCAGTTGCGGTTGATTGATAATTCGACAGATGTATCTACTCCCACTGATGAGTTGGTCTGTAATCTGTGCGACTCTCGCTGCAGAGAACTCGAGGGTCGAGTCCACGGGTTTACTCCGTACGACTCCGTAGCTCCGCATGTCTGTCAGTCGACAGCCAGCGACCGGGGCTTGACAGGGTGATGGCAGCTCCTCGGGTGGATTAGCTTTGACCAAGCTGGATTTGGGGCTGGCGCCGGGTCCGTCTTCCTTCCTTCGTATGTGCTCCGTAGATAGATACGGTACTTGGAATTGGCGGGATGGAAGCTTTGCATGGGGGCGTCCATGGGTCCAGAGATTACGGTACGGTACACAAACTACGTCGTTGGATCCGTTCGATCGATTCCCGTGCGTGAACCGTGGAAGGCCCCTGGCTGGGTCTGGATATTCGTAGAGAACTGTACTCCAAACTAAGAGACGCATTAGATGCCAGACACGAACGCCGGAAGAGCTCTGGAATGAACTGCTGGAGGACGGCTGGCTGGTCTGGATCTGGATCGACATGCAGGTCCAGACAGGGGCAGGAATGGGGCTTTGCTTCGTACGAACTTCTCTCCCATGATGGCACTGTGAAGGAGTGGATCCCGCAGGCAAACGAGACGGGTTGGAAGGGGTTGTTTCGGTTGACGTTTTCCACGAGGCGTTCCATAGGAGTGGAAGAAAGGGGTCTCAGCTCGCAATATTGTTATTTTTAGGGCCATATCGGATCTATGGATCTCCTTCATTTTTTTGTCGCGACTTTTGTTGGAATTGTTCTGGATGACTCGCGAAAGTTCACCAACATCGATCGAGACAATGTTGACTGTTTAGCCGAAGGGATCGGCCTGTATCACCGACCGAGTCGAACTGCATGAACACGACCCCTCGCTCCCACTTCCCGAGTCCATGCAGGTCCATGACTGGGCATAATGACGATCATCCCGGAGGAGAGACCGCAGCGTTGGTTGTGTTTCGCCCGCCGAACTCATCAATCGTAACCAGTCGATCAGATGGAATTACGGAGTAGATGCAATCACGATGGGCTCGTAGTATTCTAAAGGTTGAAAGATGATGAACGAGGGTCATGAATCTTGCCTAGGCAGACCGATTCAGGCAGCGGATCCAGATGGCCCTTATTCCGCAGCCCCGACCATCTCATTGGGACTCCTCGAGGTGCATATTTCTTAAGAATTCATGGATTCATCTTGAGAGGAACAGTAGGCTAGTACTCTGGAGGGAGTAGAGGAACAGGTAATGTTCAACGTTTAGACAAGTTAAGCGAGCACTGGGGAACCAAAACTCGGTGGTAAAGCAGACGAACGGTTCGTTTGGTGGACCACTTGGGACGGACTCGATGGAGCCCCGATTTGTCAGAGGCCGCTTCAGGGGGGATTCGGATTGGACCACGGCTCGTGGAAGATCCGTCCTCGCGTGGGAAATTCTTTATTATTCTTATTCTTATTATTGTTATTATTATTGTGATTATTATTATATTTCATTCCCTGCAGGAGTCAAACCGGACCAACGAGTTCGCCCCGCGCGGCGCAAGGACGGTCGTTGTCTTTCTGGATAATCCCGACAACAGAGAGGATGATGGATACATGGATGCTCGAGTAGATAGATAGAATAGGATCATAACAGCAGTCTCATCGATTATATTATTATAATACCAGGATTATGCTATAAGAGAGAAGTCTCTCACTGCTGCAATCAAAGCTACCAAGTAGATTAACTTCCAAGAACGGTACCTGACTAGTAATTAATCCACTTGACGGTAATTAATACCGACTCCTGAGGGCCCCATTGGAAGGTTCCTTCCCCCCTGGACCGTTACTGTTCAGGGTCAAGATCACCTCCTTGTCTAGCCTCTTCCTCTCTCTTCTTCCCTCTCGTCGCCTCTCCTCTTTTCTCCTCCCTCCTCTTCATCTCTCGCTTCCTCCTCCTTTTCTCCTCCTCCCCATCCATCCCCCTCCCGCCTCGAAGTGAGCCTATCCTCACTTCACCACGTCGCCCGCCTCCAGACGTGTGTACAGGATTCGGGAAATGCTTGCCATCCCGGTTCTTGTGCTGTGATTGTTGCACCTGCTGCGAATCCCGGCCATCCGCATTCTTTGCCCTCAATTAGGTTGTGGTCCTTCATTTACATCCCAACCTTGTTACAACCTCTAGCTGTGCTACCTGCCTTCCACCGAGCTGGGTTTGGATTCTGATTGCCCTTCCTTCCAACTGATTGATTGTGAATTCCTTCTTCGTTATCGTTTGCATCGCATTGTCGGTGCTGTCGCCTCCTGTGGTCACCCTCCCCAGCCGACCACACTCCATCCCGAACTATATATATACAACAACACCAAGACACCACCCCTCACCAATCTTTCCGGCGAATTACCCCGACATCGGTAATACCATTCATTCATCATGGGTCCGTCTCTGAGAGATCACGCCTCCTTCGCTCGTCCATCCACTCGCGACCGGCCGTCCACCCGCGACCAGGCCGAAAACTCCCTGGTGGTCCCTAGTCGCACCTCCTCGCTTCATTCGCGTATTACCCAACCCATCCCCTCCCAGATGAACGCCAAACCTACCCAGAGGACCCCCAAGACCCTCACCCATGCCTACATGGTCTGTGGTGTTGGCCGAGAGCCCTCCCAATGGGTGAGAGCTCCCGCTCCGGCTCAGGGGAAGATCGGTCATATGAAAGGCGCCGTCGGCCAGTTCTGGTTGCCTGAGATCCTTGGCAGTAGCCCGCGCCTGGAACAGGACAACGAGATCGCTAAGGCTTTGCACTCGGCCATGAGGGTGCGTATTTCTGACTTGCATGCCTGAAACCATTCTAATCATCCTAGGCCTGCTTCCCCCACGACGTCGAAATCTGCACCGGCAAGAGCCAGCCACACTGCGCCCACCATGCCTTCGTCCTGCAACAAGACTCCTCACATACGCTCTACGGTATCGCCTTGCGTGTCTGGTCCCGGGCTGACGAAAAACGTGCCGAGACCATCCGCGAATTGCGCAAGAAGACGGAACCCGACTTCTACGATAACCCGGATGAGACCTACTGGATTCCCTACTGTCTCAGCTTCCTCTCCAGATACCCTCTCTACGACCTCCTGGGTGACTACCTACGTGGGATGTGGATTCACTGGAACAAGGCGACTAACCTCTTCCATGCCGAAGAGGTCTCCCGGATTCTGAGCTTCCCTGCGCCCCGTCTGAACGATCTTGTGCGCATTGATATGAAGGATTACGCTCTCTGCTACCAGTTTCCCTCCTCGCCCACTGGCTTCCAGAATTTCTCCATGTGGCCTCTGTTCACCTGTCTCTCCATCCCCAATATTGTGGGTGTGGTTGAGGCCGCCGTGTCTCCAACCCGCCGCATTATCTTTGTCAGTCACTACCCGGCCATGCTGACGATCGCCGCCGAGACTATCCGGTACTGCGTTCGGATCTATGAATGGAGCGGTCTGTACGTTCCCGTGGTTCACGCCCGCCATATCAAGGACCTGGTTCAGGAGCCCGGACCCTATATTTTGGGTGTGACGGCCGAGTGCCGCACCCTTTTCAATGCACCATCGGATGCCCTGGTGGTGGATTTGGACCGGAACTTCGTCTTGACTTCCAGCCCCCCTAATGTCTTGAACCCCGGTCAGCGCACCAAGTTCATCAACCGCCTGACTCAGGCATTGAACGGTGATGTCACGCCATCAGGTGTTCCGAACCACCTTCGTTCCGCCTATGCCGGCGGAAAGCTTATCCCCGCTGGACAGATTATCGTTATGCGTGGTGAGGTCGAGAGTATCGAGGAGCCCAGCTGGTGGAACCAGGATTCTGTGATGGGCGTGATGGACCACGTCTGTGAGAAATTGGTAAGTCATCGACAACTTAGTCTCCACCTCGACGCAAACACTGACTATGTGCTAGGGACGGAACACCGGTATGAAGGCCATCTTCGGAGGCTCCGTGAAGAAGCCTCTGATGACCAAGGTCTCGATGCGTCATCTCAATGAGATTGTTCGTGAGCGTAACCAGTACTCTCGCGATGCGATGGAGGCCTGGCAAGACTTTATCAACCTCAAGGGCCGTATGGACACTGAGCTGAGCAAGGTGACCAAGCGCAACAACTTCCTGGTCGAAGAATTGGAAACCTGGAAGCAGCAGTTCCTCAAGTTCCAGGCCTTCGCTGAGACGCTCACCAAGGAGACCGCAGACCTCAAGGTCAAGATCGAGAACCACAAGCGTGAGAACCGTCGTCTTACTGGTCTTATTGATCAGCAAAAGGATGATGTGGCTCGTCTCACTCTTCGCTTGTCTGGTACCGAGAAGCAGAGAGATGACGCTCTGGAAGCCTTGGTGCTCCAACAGGAGATCGCCGAAGAGCTCGAGCGCGAACGGAAGCGCAACCAGAAGGAGCTCGCCTCTCTGCAGCACAGCAATGCCTCTCTTTCGCGCCAGCGCGATGAGGCTCAGCGGGTTGTGCTGCATCTCCGCAGTCTCATCAACGGCCAGACCCATCATATGGAGCATATTGTTCGCTCTATCGGTAGCTCGGCCGAGCTTTCTGAACTGGCTGAGCAGGAAGTGGCCGAGGAAAGCAAGGAGACGGAGCAGACCGAGACCAACGCTGAGGCTGCGGCGTCGAACCATTCCGCCGCCGCCACTCTGCGCTCCGGAAAGGACGGCGTGAAGGACATGAGCCCTGAACTGGAGCAACACCTTCTGAGTCTGGGCAAGGAACAGAAACGCCTGGCTCGCCTCAGCATCACCGATGTGGCTGATCGCTATCTGAGAGACAAGACGGATGCGATCTCAGACATCATCCGCAGCATCAGCGAGCAATGTGCTGCTGCTGTTGAAGGGTTGCATCTGGCTCAGGATGCGGAGGAAGATGATTCGGACGATGCTGGCAAGCAGCACCGCTTGGCTCCCGAGGGCCAAGAAGATCAGAGCTCCCTCCGTGAGGGCAGCGAGATGGGAGACGACAACACGTTACACCCCGACAACCGTAACTCCAGTGTGCCGCCCACTCCCGATCTCGTGCACAACCGTTCCAGCACATCCATGTCGATGGTCAGCAGCTCCACCTTCCCCGAGCGATCCAGCCAGCAGTATGGCCCCGGAGAGATCCCGACGCGGATAGTCGAGGATGATGACGAGCATGCGCATGAGACCGATGGCCTTGATGACCACACCGAGACTGGCACTCTGTCCAAGCAAGCCAGTGAGGATCTCATGCGGTCGAGCACCTCTCGGCTGGTTGCATAATTGCCCTATCGAATTCGATATACAATGCTTTGGTTTCGACGACTTGGACACGACATCTGCTCCCGTATCATTCAGAGTTAGAGCGAGCTGTGCAATGGCACTGTTGTTTACTTATTGGCCTTTTATCTTCTTCTGTTTTGGATATTCCCACTGTCGCCTTTGGTGCTTCTATATGAGGGTGTTTTATTCTACTTCTTTTTGGCGGACTTGATTCCCCTTGGTCATTATTTTTCTCCTTTGGTCTGGGAGGATGTATTCCTATTTTACCTGCCCATTACCCGATCGAAGGTTTCCCCCTTTTCGCTTCGCAGCCACACCAACCGGTGCTGGGCCTTTCCTGAGATTGTTTACCAGGCATCCAGTGGTGGAGCCAACCACTCACTCCCTTGTGTCTCCTTCCTGTCACACACTTTTCCTTTTGTCTATAGTTTAAAACCGAGGCGGCTTTGAAAGCTACCCCGAGAGTCGTGATCGTTAAATTGGACCTGTCTGCCGATGGGTAGATTGGACTGTTGGATCCTTCATGCGTGATATTTTTAATACTACATCGTACGGAAGAGCTCCACAAATGTCTGCGCAGTACGTCATGAAGATGCAGGAACAGATCAGGACATCTTGCCCGGCACAAAAGGGTGTCCCGCACTTAATCCGCCACAAACAGCCCACGCCTGTCCATTGACATAACTGCTTTCGTCGCTTCCCAGGAAGAGCGCCACCCGGGCGACCTCGTCCGGGACCGCGCCTCGCTGGAGGGGATTCAACTGGCCGATCTTATTGAGAGTGCCGCGGGCCCGGGCGGCGTCGTACATCGGTTGCGTCATACCTGTCTCAATCACACCAGGGCAGATAGCATTGACCCGGATGCCAGTTCCGGCCAGCTGGAAGGCGCAAGTCTGCGCAATCGAGACCACGGCCGCCTTGGCCGCGGAGTAATCGGTCGACCCGGCGTTGGAGCGCAGACCCGCCACCGACGCCGTGCAGATAATCGAACCCGAGGGGTACGGCTTCGCCTCGGAGGTCTTTGACATGGCAATCGAGGCGTACTTGGCCGCCAGGAAGCAGCTGTCACCATCGTTAGCCCCTATCGTTCTATCTCGGGTACAGCCGATGGCGCGTCGTTACCTGGTGCTGTTGATGTGCATTGTCTGGTCGAATTCCTCCGCCGTCAGCTCCGAGAAGAGCTTACCGGGCCCGGTGATGCCCGCGTTGGCAAAGTAAATATCCAGACGGCCGTAGCGCTGGATGGCGTCGTCAACAACAGCCTTGACGGCCTTTTCGTCAGCCGCATCGAATTTCCGCGTATGGATGTCCACGCCCGGATAGAGCTGCTCCATCTCGCGCTTGTGTGTTGCCAGATGCGAGTCGTTGTAGTCGCAGATGTAGACGGCTTTGGCGCCGTTGTGGGCGTATTGGTGCGCGCTGGCGCGGCCGATACCGTTGGGGGAGTTGGCGCCTGTTTATTGTTAGCCTTGTTGTGGCCTGTGATGCGAATTGGGTACAGCAGGTAAGACTTGCCGGTCACGATGGCGACCTTGCCTTTGCAGCGACTAGTCCGTGTTAGAGTATAGAACCACAGCAATATAAACGCAGTTTGTATGTTGTCAAGAACGGGTGACTGAGGGTACCTACGGGCCAGCAGAGTCCCCAGCAACCTGGCGGATCTTGGGAATGTCCTCGAACTTGCCTGCATCGGGGATCCCCTCAACCAGCTGTTGACTGATGGCCTGGAGGCGGCGCTTGGCGTGCATTGATGAGGGAGGCATTTTGGCGATCGAAGAGGGACGTAATAAGAGATCACGGTATAGCTAGAGTCCGAATTTCTGGGGCATTAGCTTCAACGATCAAGACACGCAGAAGCCAGCTGCTGTGCCTTTTAATGCTGACCAGCTCTCGGGTGTCGCGGGCCCCCAAAACCGGCTGTTTTGCGGAGAACCGAGGCTCATGTCAGGTGACCAAAATGACCAGGAGACTCAGATCTGGCTGACTCATCACCGCGCCAAGTCACATGCCGCACCACACGTCATCATGGACAAACGCAGCTCTGGCTTTCAATCCAGCAAGCATTCCACACATTTTTTTTCCTTCCCCATTTTGTCGTCCTTCGTTGCGTCTGTCGTTCCCTCGCTTCGTTCTTTCTTCGTGCTTCTCTCATCGCGGCTCCGTTGCTGTCTGCTTCTACGCTCCCAGCTCCAAACTGTCGGCGTCATTCAATTCTGTAACGCGATTACGACATCCCACCGCACGCAGATAGCTCGCGACGAGTACATTGCAACTAGCACACGCAGACGCCGGTTTGCCATCCTCGCAAAGCGACGCAACAACTGAACAAGCCTTCATGAAGCTCACAGGCATCCGGTCCGTCATTAGTCCTTCTCACTGCCGCCCCACGAACCATGGCGGAGTGTGATATGCCGCCCCAACTCGAGCGTCGCTCCTCCTCGCGGACCTCATCCTCCTCCCGCCACAGTCAGAAGACTAAGACCATCCGGACGAAGTCCCAGAAACGACTCTCGGCCGCCTCCTCCAATGCCACGACCAGCGATCTGACCTCCTTCCCGTCGTTATCCCCGGACCGCTCCCCGGAAGGCTTCCTCGGCCAGCCAGCCTTAAACCGGGCTCTCACCAACGCCCTGCTGGAAAGCGACGGCGCTGAAAGCACCAGCACACCCGGGAGCGACCGCCGCGCGACCCTGGCGAAGCTGACCGGTGGACCTTCCCATAATCCCGGCCGGGCGGCGTTGTTCGACGACGCCGTACCGCTCCACGACTTTCCCGGCGCGCTACATCTCGCCGATGATGCGCATATCGAGCGATTGGTAGCGAATACGGGCACGGTCAAGCTTGTTCGCCAGTTCGCGCGGGATCTGGCCCAGCGGGACGCGGAGATCTCGGCCCTGCGCCAGCGGGCTGATGCACGGGAACGCGAGCTGAAGAAAATGCTTCGCGAGGTGTCAGTTTCGAACCAGGATATTGAGCGGCGGCTGTATGCGTTGGAAAATCTCTCGCATAATGGGGCGGATCACGATGCGGAGAGTGCGGCCGAACGGACCAGGAATCATGTGTTTGGTATGCATGGACTTATGCAGCAAGCGATGTCGGATGAGGTGGGCAGCTCGCTTGGTGATGAGCCTGTCGAACCGGGTATCGTGGATCACTCCACCGTCCGCGGGCTCCAACGTGGAGAGAGTGATACCCGGTCGGGTGCGTCGAGTGTGGAATCGGGGACGATGAAACGGAAACAAGCGGGTCCCCGAAACTGGCAGGATTACATCTTCGGTGGCACAACGGGCAGCCGCAAGACCAGTCGGGCGAGTAGCATCATGAGCGATGCTGGTGAGGGCGCGGAAGCGGAGACTCGACGTGCACAGAACCCGAGTAACCCTTCCAATCGGCGCAAGGCTCTTGACGACCAGCTGTTTCAGCCGCCGGAAGGGCAGACTGGTGGGCGTCCACGCGGAGCGACGTCAGGCGGCGACGACGCTAGTATCCACTCGCGCAAGTCGTCCAGATCGCTATCCTCTTGGACGGTCAAGTTGTTTGCTGGGACGTCGCAAGCGAACAAGGACGAAGCCGCTGCGGAACAGCCGCGGGGCAGAGCTCCGTCGACTACTCGAGATAGAACCAAGTCAGACTTGTCGACGTTGCCGGCGAACCCAAAAGGCTCAATGTCTGCGGTCGCCGCCCTCAAACGGATCAACAGCAATACGAATATCCATGGAGTACCGGGGAGATCAGCGAATGGATCCAGTGGCATGGCCAGGGCTACACAAACGGGTAGAAGAAACCCCGCCTCCAGCGTCTCGCTGGGGACGAACGTGGAGGCGCCTGACAAGAATCCAAGCAATCTTGGCCCCGTCGAGATGGACGCGATCCTTCCGATGGAGTCCAGGCCGCCTACTTTGTCCCCCATCTACAACAATTACCAGTCTGGTGAACTGTTGACGGACCGATTCGGTTTTATCTACGATCAACGTCGAAAGAAGAGACAGAGGGAAGCACAAGCGCTAAAGAATAACAATCGACTGAGTGTTGCCGAGACGCTTAGTAGTTTTCGAAGCGATGGATCCGACGGTGACGACGACCAAGATGTGCAGAAATATCTAGCCATGGTAGCCCCCGATCAACGCTCCCCGGCCTCTGCTTCGCCTGATGAGCCAGAAGCCGGTGGTGGTGCGGTGAGGAGATGGCAGGATTACCTGAGAGTTCCTGCAGGCCCTACGGAGCTTCTCTCCCATACTCCTTCTGCCGGCCCTATTGTGTCATTGACTACGGCCGGTGACAACCAACCACCCAACTCTGCGGCGAGTGGTGACAAACGCCCGTCACTTCCTGTCAACTCCAACGCTCAACCGTCGGCATCCACCTCTGCAGTGGTGGCGGATCGCCCGGAGTTTGCTGGGACATCTAATGACGAGCCAGCCTCGAGTAGTCTCATTGTCACCAATGAGAACGAACCGGTTAAATTGCTTCTGGAACAGTTGACCGATCTCCATGACTCGCTTCAGCGGGACCGCATGGTTCGATGGAACGAATTCCTTCGCAAAGTGCGTGCGGAACGGCGAAAGGAAGGAGAAGCAGCTGCGGCTGCGGCTGCAGCAGGCTCTGACCGATCCCTGCAGTCCGTCGACATGCCGGAGGCGTCGCTTACGGACGGCGAAGTTGTCGGGATAGCGGGTCTGGGGAACAAAGGCAAGGTAGGCCGGGCGAAGTGGCGTGAGTTTCGGTCGCTTGTGCTTGCTGGTATACCGGTTGCTCTGCGGGCCAAGATCTGGTCCGAGTGCAGCGGCGCCTCCTCCATGCGTGTTCCTGGCTACTACGACGACCTCGTCAAGGGCATAGGCGGATGCAAGCCGGATCCGTCGGTCGTGTCGCAAATCGACATGGACATCAACCGCACCCTGACCGACAACGTGTTCTTCCGGAAAGGACCCGGCGTCACCAAACTGAAGGAAGTCCTCCTTGCCTACTCCCGTCGTAACCCGGAGGTTGGGTACTGCCAAGGCATGAATCTTATTGCCGCCTCTCTCCTCCTGATTACGCCGACCGCGGAGGATGCCTTTTGGATTCTGACGTCCATGATTGAGGTCATTCTCCCGCAGCATTACTATGACCATGGCCTCCTCGCCTCGCGCGCGGATCAGGTCGTCCTCCGTCAGTACATCTCCCAGGTTTTGCCGAAGCTGGCCGCCCATCTGGAAGCCCTAGGCGTCGAACTGGAGGCGCTGACGTTCCAATGGTTTCTCTCCGTCTTCACCGACTGTCTCTCCGCGGAGGCCCTATACCGCGTGTGGGACGTGGTGCTGTGTCTCAACGTCACCAGCGCCATCAACACCGGCGCTGCCCCGAGCACGCCATCCACAAACACAAAAGAGCCCTCCACTGCATTCGCAGCGAAAGACATCGCATCCGGCAGCGGCGGCGGCAGCACATTCCTCTTCCAGGTCGCCCTGGCCCTGCTGAAACTGAACGAACAGCAGCTCTTAACCGCGTGCTCCACGCCCGCAGAGCTCTACACCTACATCAACCACCAGATGACCAACCACGCTATCAGCATCGACGGCCTGATCCAGGCCAGCGAGGCTCTGCGCAATGTCGTCCGTCGCGAGGACGTCGTCGCGCGGCGGGCGGACGCCCTGCACGAGATGCGCGAGTTGAGTGGTCATCGTCTGTCTGGTCGAGAATGAGAATGAGATTGAAAATGAATTTTGCATCCGCATATCGGAGTTGGCGGCTTATACGCTCCTTTGACACGAATTTCCTTGTTGTGTTGCTAGTGATACCATTTGTCTTTCCTTATAGACCGGGCCATGGATAGGATTAGGTGCAATACAGGTCGTTTCATTTACATAGCAAGAGTTGCTACCCTCTCTGTATTTTGATCTTCCTTACATCTTAGGTGTGGGTAAGCTGTAGCGGGGTTTTATTAGATGCTTTAAGGGCTTTTGAACATCTCGCGCTCGATCACGGACACTCCAGGAAAGACAACGCATCAACTTGAATCAAGCGTCTCGGTTCATCTAACATTCAGTCATGGTCCAATAATATGCAAAAAGATATCACGAAATCAAGGAGAAGAAAGCTAAAAAGAAACAAACAACCAGTCACAATTTCAATCAACACGCCGCTTCTCCTCAGATATATGTTTCGTAACGCATCCTTAGCGCGATCATCAACCTCGGTGGGGTATTGTGATTGTGCCAGACAATATCTACAGGGAACAACAGAATCGAGAAAACATGGAGGATGCAGGTCATCGGTTCGAGGATATGGGTGGTGCCCATGGTCATCGCATCAGTCCATCGGGCATCAAGAACCGACCATTATCGAGGAGGGTGGTCAGATCAATCGGGTCCATGGCCGGTCGCAGACCCATGTCCATGACATCGCGCGACACGGCTTTGATCTGCCGCATGATGGTCTGGGAGATGGCCCACGTGCGGGCCAGGGATTTGAAAACGCCAATGGTCAGGGTGAGGCGATCCCGGCTGGGATCGGGCATCTGACCAGCCTTGACGGAACATGCAGCCAGCTGCACGATCGAGCTCAGAACCAGGGCGCAGATGAAGAAGGGGGTGTGTTTGACGACCGGCATGCGAATGGAGGCCAGAGAGGAGATCTCGCTGGCGGCTTTGAGCGCCTTCATCGCGTGGGCGTGGTGCGAGAACGCGGGGACGCTGCAGGGCCCGTGGTGGCCGCAGATCACTTCTGCGGCCATGGCGGGCGACGACAGCAAATCAGATCGCGGGAAGTGGAGGTATATCGACGCGCCGTTCACGATCATGGTGGCTTGGAACATCATTTCATCCACGGAGCCATCGGGACGCAGCAGCTCGGCTTTGGACTCGGGAAGGTGGTGGAACCAGCTCGTAATTCGGGCGTCGATGGCTTCCACGTGGTCCTGTTGGCCCTCGACTAAGTCCTGGATGCCGACCACGCGCCCAAGAATGCGGACTGCTTCGATACGATAGGTGAAGGAGGAGAAGTCGCGCTCCTCGTCGGCGAAGACGCGATTGTCGAATTGAGCAATTGTTGGGGGCGGAGGCGGCGCCAGTCCATCCTGGTAGGTCCGTTCCTCACATGGCAGTCCGACCTCCAGCGGCACCATATTAGTACGATACGTGCTCTGGACTCCAAGAGCAGTCAGCATCCCCTCGATAATGAACAGCTCCCACCATGTGCGTCGCAGGCATTCCGCGCGGATGGGGTCACCGTCACTCATTGTGGTGGCGAAACTCTGCGTTTGGAATCCTAGCTCGAACGCCAGATCAACAGCTCCGGCGAGACACTCGCCAGCTTCGGAACGTTCATTGCGAGAGTGGAGGACAACTGCGAGCAACAAAAGAGCTTGCAGCTTCTCTATGGAGCTTTCTTGCTCCTTGACGTTTGACACGACGGTGGGTCGATACGTCTCACTTGATGCGGCCGGAGTGAAATGGGCGCCGATGAACTTGATGACCTGCTCCAGGAATGGCGGGAGATAGGAGCGGTAGAGGAAGCGGAGCGGCGGGAGAACTGGATGCGAGGGGTGGAAATAGGTATAGAAAATATCGATCAGATACCCATCACCGGGGACCGAGGCGGAGGAGTCGGGGGTGAGGGGGTCGTTGGTGAACCGGATGGGTTGCGAAGAGTTGGAGTAGTCGGTCAAGCCCGGACTGGTGGACGAGGAAGACGGGAAGGTCGTGACGGGCATAAAAGGGACCGTGTTTTGCAGACTCCAGTCAGGGGTGACATTGATCAAACCGACGGACTGAGGATCGAACGAGGCGGCCAGATCGGCGGGCGTTTGCTCTGGAGACGACGGGTTTGCGCGTCGCTTCTTTGACGGACCCTTGTACCCCCGACGCGACGGGGTATACTGGCACTCTGATCCGGTGGCGGAACAGCGTCCACACACTGGAGTTTTCCCATCACACTTGAGGTGTTTGTGACGGCACAGAAGACAGGCCAACAGCGAGGGACCCGCGGCCTTCGTGGGGCCGGGATTTTTGGCGGGGACGAAAGGATCGTTCATGTTGAGTAATGGGAATTACCACGGATCACTGATGGATGGATTGTGGGCGAAACAAAGGCGATCACCCATAGACCACCGAGATCGATAACGATCGATCAATGGGCCAATGGAGGAGCCCAACACGGAGCACAGGTACCTGATGGCTTGCGGGGAGAGGTATGATGGGGAAGATATTGCTTCTTCCACTCTTGCAGAAGAAAGGAAGGGGATGGAGGACAAGGAAGAATAGAAGATGATCAGCGATATCGAGGAAGGGGCAAGAAAGAATGCGATCGAGAGAGAGAGGGAGAGGAGAAAAGAAGAGAGAAGTGAGGTTGATTGATGAATCGATTCATCCAAAAGAAGCACTTCTGACTAAGCGATGTTTGGTACAACTGCAAACGGCCGACACAGCCAATCATGCACCACGGCAGCTAGAGTTACTCCGATCTGTCAAAGAAATAATCAAGCAAAATAGGATAATCAATTGAATATGAAAGGAATCATAGGAAATAAATATCACTCTATCAGTATGATAGTGGTAACATCTTATAGGAATCGTGCAGTATCCAATGTCAAATTCATGTGGCTGACGTAGGCTGTTCCACGGCTCGGATGTACTTACTACTGCTGATAGACCTTACAGCCACCTACAGGTACTTCGAGCTTCATATCAATCGATCCATCAACGCCAAACATCCCCCACCCATCTCCATTCCCTCCTGAGTTCCATTATCCCAAACCTGATAATTTCTCAAGGTAAGTGTCTTCAATTGGATTCTGCCACCTCCATCCACCCACTATCCCAACTCCATCACTAACGACCGACGTGGCGTCTCCGACAGCAACAACCCTTCATCATGATCACCGACGACCAACTCCACCGTCTCGCCGTCTTCCTCGGCTCCTGCGCCATGATGATGATTGTCCTCTATCACTTCCTCGAAGTCAACGCCAAAGACGACGAAGTCGAAGACACTGCCGCCGCGAAGAAGTCGGCGCCTGCGTCCGCTGCCGCCGCTACCACTACTGCGACCAGCTGAAGCCGATACCGAATGCCCTATGCCCTATGCCCTGGATGAGCTTTTGCGCCGTTTCTCCTCTTCTCGTTTAGCCTGTTTTCCTCTGATGTTTATGGACCTGAGGGATAGAACTCAAATGGATACCCCCCTGCAACCTCGACTGGAGCGACTGCTTGCAGCGTCGATTGGTGTATAGTACTAAGGAATGATGGCTCCATATGGAATGACTTAAATCGACAGATTTATGCTTTGGCTGGCTATAATGTTACATGCAATGCGTGTAAAAGAGTACAAATCAATCCCATCAGTTAGACGCTACCCATGCACCAACCTTTGAACGCCATTTCCGTCCCAATGCAATGAAAAGTGTAGACGAGTATGGGGTATCATTCAGACTGCACTTCGTAAAAGTTCTCCTCATTACTGACCCTCTTGTTGCGAGCCGGAGTCGCGAGCTGACAGCCTCCAGGGTCCAACCCAAACCCAACTTGCTCCTTCATCCTCTGCACTGCCTTCATGATCTCCATCGCTTTGTCGCGTTGAGAGTGTTTCCCGTGTACTTTGTTGAACGCGCGAATCGAGCTATCGCTCGCGGGGAATATCAGCAAATCCTCACCCCCAGGCTGATTCAGATCCGGGATAGTGTTCGGGACCAGAAGATTGCCAGCGGCATCGTCGACTAGATCGGAGAAGCAAACCAAGTGTTAATTACCAGAATTCTTTTGACAAGACATCTATACGGAACAGCAATCATCTGATGGCTTGCTCACCAGTTCGGGGCACTGATGGTCCATCGCCTAGCTTCCAAGCGATGGGCTCAATATGCTCTTTTTTCACGTGTCGCAGCAGCTCGACCGCCGGCATGTTGTGGGTAACGGTGCAATCCCTCCATTCACAAACAAGCGTGTGCGGGACATGAGTCCGGCCGATATGCTTCTTCAACATTTCGAGGTTGTGCAGTTCGGCGCAACAGTTCCTCCAGTAGCATCGATACACCGGGTACGGCACAGGAGGGCCAATGGGCTTTTCGATCATGGGTGGTAGTTTGGAAGACTTGGGCGGCCGGCCCGGCGGTCTCTTGCCAACAATCATCTTGGGCTGGGCAGCCGGGCGGCTGGAGTGAACCGGGGGCTGCGGAGGACGAGGGGTGGACTTTGGCGTTTCCAGAGGGGTCTGCCCACGGAATGGGGGTTGAATGACCCGATTTGGTATGTGGGCCTGCTGGCTTGGAGGTGAGGGGTGCGGATGAGTATTACTATTACTGTGTTGGTGGTTGTTGACAGCGGAGAGCGGTGTTGGGGGTGCTTGGGTGGGCGCGGGCGCGGAACGCGGATCCGGAGTCCGCATCTCGTTATCATCACGTGATTTGGCGACGCGCTCCAGCGTAGACGCAGGAGTAGGTTCGTCAGGGTCCACCAAATCCCAGCGAAAGCTCGCCAAATCGGACGTCAGATCAACAGCAGTAAATGTATCGCGTAGGCGAAGCAGATGGTGGTTCAACGGTCGTTCTGTCGGATGACGTCCCGCAGCGATTAACACATCACGAGCAATGGTAGCGGGGTTATACATTGTCTTCGTCGCTGCATCCGTTTCTTTGAAAGCCTTCACAATGTCTGCGCGATTCTTTAAGTGGGATTTATCGGACGTATTCTGTGGCATAAATGCGAACGATGAGAGCCCAGCGGATGGAACATCGGGAGCAGACGTGTCACGTATGCACGGTCTTTTGGCCTGCGGGCCCTCGATCGCGGTGTCCCTCGAATAGGGTGCCATAGTGGAGGGTTTGGGATTGTATTGAATGACTTTGGAGTTGGGCCGGACGTTATTTTGAAGTGTGTCTTGTTGTGGGAGACGCACGTTGGGTAGTTGCGGAGCTGGTCGAGGACCGGAAAGACCGTGATATGGCGCAACACGATACAATGAGCCTTGATGGTAGTTTTGAGGCAGGCGAGTGGCCTGGTACTGTGGGCTGACTCCAGGGTTCACGTATGCGACTGGTTGTGGGTGGACGTAAGGCGAGACATATTGGGTTGGTGGTTGCGAAACTGGAGGTTGGCGAAAATAGGGAGAGGAGGATTTCCCAGTTGGAAGTTGAGGGAGAATATCGGGAGGTCCATTATAATTCTGGGTGTTCCCCGTTGGTAGGTAGCTTTCTAGCCAGTTGTAGTCGTCTTGCGCCATTGTAGGTACCGTAGAGCGAGTAACGCAGAGTAGCTTCTTGATAGCAGGGATCTCTCATGGGTACCGGGACATAGTTAGAAGTATAAAAAGAGATATGTGATTCCAAAGTAAAGGCACGACGAAGGATATCGAAAACAAAGTTAAGGACGTCCAATCGGCCAGCAAGTGAGGTGAAGTAGACACCATATGATGCCGCGACGATGTTTGGACTTTGCGCTGATCGTGGATCAAGACGCTTTCCCGACTGACCGCCTACCCAAAGAAATTGCATCGATCGGCGGGCGGTGGGACCCAGATCGGTTCTGCCGGCAGCCAATGATCGGACTAGAACCCTAAGCGGTGTGTCATGTGACGCACATGTGATCTTTCGCTAAGAAGGTACTTAGCCCAGCAAAACTTGCCAAATCCTCTGAACCCAAGTTCCTTTTCCGTTTCTTGCTGCAATTGCATGGGAACTAACGGCAAACCAACATGATTTCAATCAGGATCCTGTATCAAGACCAACTCAGGCTCATGCTTTGAATGGAAAGAATTAATGCTTTCTCTTCCATTAAGCTGTCCTACTCAAAACACTCTCGAGTGTCAACAGATCTCATGAGGCTTCCGAACCCGGGTCCCTTGAAGCAGCTTCTCCCAGAATCTTTATACTAGTGGCGCCAGATTTATCTCCTCATCAATCCCGTCTTTGGCGGATGTTCATGGTTGAAGAGGTATACGGCTGGCGCAGAAGGAATCGCAGGACGCAACCATCATCTGGTCTAACCAGAGGTTCTTCTGCCTCGCTTGCAGACTCGCACTGATTCCTACATGAAGCTGCGAGTTTGAGAGTGAGATACATAACTTGTAAAGCATATAGGCTTATCAATAGAATGCACGTTTACTACAGTCAATAGAGACAATCGGCCTTGTCTAATTCTGTAGGGTACCTATAGACGCGACGACTTCAAGGAAACATGCGCAGGGCCAAACAGCCATCCGATCCATCACCGCTTACTTTCACTTTATATGCCATGATATAACGATTAAGCTCGCATTGCTCAATATGATACAAGATAAAGCCATGCTGAATCGCAGAGAACACATCATATCGTAAGGTATCATGAAATCAGTCCCCAGAAATACAGCGCAGAGTAGCAACTCCGACAGCTGCGAAAAACCCATTACTCGCTGTGTCCAACACACCTCCCCCAAGTGGGCAGCCCGCAGCCGATCCCGATAAACAGATACAAGAGGAAGATTATCACCACCCCCAGCAAAACCATCAACTTCACATTTTTCCACCACATCCGCCGACGCAGGCCGCGACTGCGCATACGGAAGTCATGTGCACTCCCACCCAGCCGATCAGTCTTATCAACAAGTAAATCGATGCGTTCACCGCGCTCAAGCACCCGCTCAATATTCTCGGTCATGATATCGCGCACGCTGTCAATCTCCCTGCGGGCGGAGGCGAGCGAGTCCGACGGCGGGGCGGTGTTGTACGTCTGCAGCAGGGCGCGGAGCTCAGAGTTGAAGGCGGCGCAGCCGTAGGCCGGCAGCGAGGCGAAATCGGTACTTGCCGGCGGATAAGTCGAAAGGAACTTGCGCTTCATCTCGAGGAGGTAAGCGAACGGGATGCGGCGGCCCTGCTCGGCCGTCGCGACGACAATATAGCTCAGGGGCGCATACGAGTCGGGCTCTTGACGGCCGGATTCCTCGGACGGTCCTGTCGGCGAGTCCGCGATGTAGTGCACGAAGAGACGCTCATGGGTGTAGGTGAGCTTTTGGGCCTTGTCGTGGGTGATCTTGGGGAGGATGATGGAGGCGAGGGAGGAGGCAGCGGTGGAGGAGGTCCCTGGGGCGGAATGTTCGGCGAGGATCGTGGTACGATGGGCTATGCAGGAGCTTTGGATGGATGTCAGCCTGATACAGGGGTTGAGGTTGATGGGAGGCGGCAGCTTACTAGAGCAGGAAGCTCGAGGGCTTCGATGACGAGGCCATGGTGGTAGCCCGCTCAGCGGTGGAAGGGCAAAACAGGGGATGACGGTTAGAATCTGTCGACGGTCGTCTCTCCTGGCGTGTTTCGTGAGATTGCTGGAGCGTTTGGAGTTGAACTGTGGCAGCCCCCGTGACGTCGGTGCCAAGAACCCCGGATTGCATCACGTGTTAGGCATCTATAGTGTTGCCGAAGAATGGAATGGAACATCTTCACAGGTACTACACGCTGTACTCGTATATTAAGGGCATATCTATCGGACCTAGGACTCTGCTATACACACTCCAAATCAAGAAAATTCTGAATGGCTCAGCTCCCCCCTGTGAATGTCCAACTCCTCGAAGTCACTCAGGCCTTCCGAGTGGCTCGCATCGCCCAGTATAACGGTCTCACTGCTGTCGGTCCCAGTGCCTGTCAAGTACTCATTGTCGGCCATTGTGGAGTCCATGCTCGGGGAGAGGCTATCGCTAGCGAAAATGCAGGGAACAGACGGTTCAGCGTGGCCTCTCGTCCCATCGCTTGATTGGAGAAACTCGGAGTCCATGGACTGCAACTCAGCTGTTTGATATCCGTCTGTCGTTCTGTACGAAGCACCTTGAATCGTACTTTTATACTCCCTCGAGTCTGTGATAGAGGCTGAAATGGACGACGACATAGTGCTGCCCGTATGGATGGCCGGCCCAGGTCGTGAAAATCCTCCTGTCTCAAGGTCCGGGATGTCTTGATCCCCAAAGACGCCTCCAGACCCATCATCATTACCTCCGGCCCACAGAGGAAGATATTTGAACTCATTATCGGTCAGACAGGTAATTGTATCGGTGATCTCATAGGCCATCGACCCTTCCCCAGCTTCAGCCATGCGGCCCGCGTGGTACCGAACATATCGAGAGACTTCCATGATAAACGAGGTGACACTAAAACGAAGATTTACATTTGTTGGGTTGACACTGATATTCCAAGAGTCGAGGGTGTGAGAAACAGCTACCGGCGCCGAGACATCTATTGTGCCGAGGTCTTCTGGTATGTAGGATGAACCGAAGATATCATAGACCCGCATGATATCGTACACCAGGTCTCTATGGCGTATGATTCTGATCTTTGCGTGTTCCTGACTTTTCAATATCGATATGTGAGCGCCAAGGTCAGCGATGGAAGTGCCCTTTATGTTCAGCATCTTCGCAGAGTATATATGTGAAAATTGTTCATCCTTCAGTCTTCTCCAGAAGGACTTGCACATGAGACGCTCCGGATAGTTCATATGCACATAGGCAAAGTAATACACCTTTGATGGGTACGCCCGCTCAGCTAAAGGGAAAGAAGAGTCCGAGACTATTGGCCTATCTTCAACCAGGTTCGAGACGATCCGAGACCTCACGAAATCCTTCAGAGTGGTGAGCAGGTCATCCACGACAGATTGTTCTTCCGCGTTCTTGGGTATATAGTCAAGGACTCTTCGAAGTGACGGCAGGGTTGTTAGCCAGTGCATGTCAGCGCCTGCGAGCTGAACGAACTGATTCAGCACGTATTCAACAAAAGATTTGCTCGCGTGTTCGACACGTTGTAACTCATCGTCGTCTATGGAGTCACGAACTCGTCCGTGGAGAGTCCATTCCGGTCTCTTCAGCATTATTGGCTTGTGGGAATGCGCGAGCAGGAGCAATGCCTCCTCACCCACCAGGATAGCGAAAGAATCTCGGCAAAGGTTTTTGCATCGGGTCCCGCAAGCGATCTTGTATGCGACTTCGGGCTGAGTTTCGATCAGGCGTCTATTTGTCCCCGTGTAGAGCCATGCTAAAATCAAGTCGCAGATGCTGGGGACCGTTGCAATTTCGAACAATCGAGCAAGAGAGAAAAAGGTCCAGAACTTGCAAGGAGAATCGAGCACAGGGTTTGTGCCTTGTAGGGCTTGTAGAATGTTCTCAATGCCGATCCGATGCCGGATTGGCGAATACTCCAAAGGCAGTGCTTTCTTGGAATCTGGCAAGTCAAGCTCCTTGGTAACGCGGGTTCCTTCATCCCCTCCCCCAATACACGGTATGGGCAGATGCCATATTTCGGCGAACTGCGTCCAAGTCCTGACCCCCATGGGACAAGACAGTTCCGTGAGAAAGATGACCGCGTCGTCTCCCTCCGACGGAGGGGTCAGATCGATCACGTATTTAATCGACTCCGGTAGCTTCCCTTGTAGCCTGCGGCGCTTGATTGTGCGAGCCTGTGTCCTCTGTTCAAAGAACTTGCGGAAGTACGGGGAGCCGGTCTCTAGCAGTGGTTTGCTCCGAATCCTGTGAGGGACTGTTTGGTTCAGACGTGGCACATTGGACACAGATGGCTCTGGAGGCGTAGGGTCGATATACACCAGTGTATCTGCGTCCTCCATCATGAGTAGAGGGGGATAGGGAGTTGACGATAATTTTGGCAGCGCATAATTAAGAGGCGGGGCAAGGCCCTCGATGAGAAGTGAAGGATCGTCCAAGTGAGTGAACCTTTGTTCGTCCATGTTGGACCGGTAAGCACCAGGAACGGTGGATGGATGTATATGAAGATGATCGCCGAGTCAGGCTGGCGGGGTTTTAGTATTGCAGCCTAACTAGTGCCCTGGCCGGTCCAGGGGCCAAAGTGCTGCCCACGTTGTCCACTAGTATAAAGGAGAGACAGGTGTTGTCGAACGGAGCAGAAATAGCGAGAGCAGAGAGTCTTAAAGTGGGGTGTAGCAAGAAGCTCAGCACTAGACCAGGGATGTGAGGCTGTGCCACAGGGATGTAATGGCCAAGGCTGATTGGAAACATCATGTTGGGCAACTGACAGCCTCGGGCTATCCGTAGGTCATGCATAAAAGGACTTGTAGCCATCGAGTATCTCTTCAGTGAATGCTGGACTAGACAGCGAAAACAGATACGTACGAAGCCCACGATCCTGAATCCACCTCATGACTCCTTGCAATCAGTCCGTTATGCAAATAGACAGAGTTGGTAGAACTCGTTCTTCATTATAAGGCGTACGTAGGTAGATCACCCAGATATAGACATTACTATCAGGTATCTAATATACATCGATCGAGATTGGCGTCCACTCACTGATCGCAGCATAACGAGAGGAACGTACCCGCTATACATCTATCAGATGGGGCTCCACCGAAACATCATCCGAATGTCGTCCTTCACTGCTCGTCTTACTTTTTCGCGACCCTTGAAGCTTTCGATTCGAACCCTTTCGTTCGATGCGTCTTTTCTTCTCGCGCTGATTACCCCGGAGGTCATCGGGTCGACTCTGGCTCCGACTCGTCCCTTCACGACGGAGGTCCTTCACTTCCCGGATGACTTCGCGGAACCCCTCCTCGATGTTATTCATCCGAGCCAGGACGAGTTTACTGAGCATGTCTTGGCTGCTGCTGGGGCTGCCTTGTCGGCGCATGCCACCCGTGGCATATTCCATTTGCGTCGTCAAACTCATGGGCAGACCGCCAAGGAAACCGTTCGCAATCGCACGATTATCGCCCAGGTCGGATCCGAGCGCATCCAAAATCGATGCCTGACGACGCTCCCTGTACCGAGCTTCTGAGGTGAGGAAATTGCCCAGGTCCGGTACGGACATGTGGTTGGATCTCGGTATGGTCGCATTCCGACTGCGGCTGTCATCGAGACTGTGTCTCCGCAGCATCCAGTGAGCGGCAGACGTTGCAACATTGGCCGGCGCCTCGTGATCAGGAGTCATGGCGCGGCGCCTGGTGGGGATCGATGTGGTCTCGCTTGCCTCCCCATTGCTCGCTGGGGACAGCGGGTTGTATAGCATTGTGGCGGCTGATGCGTTCCGCGTGTGATATCGAGGTCGCCGTGTCGGACTAGTTTTGCGAGACTTGACCTTCGCAGTCGACGGTCTCGAGCTGTAGAATTTGGGGGTTGACTTCCCAGGGCTTTCGGGCGACTTGCCCCAGTCCTTGTCCGTCGGCTTTCTATCCCCATCACTCGAGGGCTGATCTTCAGCCCAGTCATCGTTGTCCTCACTTGTAAGCTCGTCGTCGCCTTCCATTCCTGTGTGTCGCGAAAGTTGCCGGGTTCGCGTGGGTGTCAAAAAAGCTCTCCCAGGCCGTGGAGTAGCTGGGGACGAGGCGATGGGGTTGACTTGCTCCTCGGGATCGGAAACCGCGGAGCGATTCGACGCGGTGAAATCGCGCAGACTTCGTGTTCGCCGGCTCCGTGGCGAGTAACGCAGCCTTCGGGAGCGCTTTTCTAATCGACTGACTTCGTCCGAGTCTTGCTCATCGGGTGGATGGACAGGGCCTGAGCCCATGTTTTTCATCCAGTTTTGAACAATGTTGTTGCTCTCTCGAGTGTCAACATCTCGCCTGCGGTCCCGGTTTGCACCTTGGAGAGGTTGTCGAAACACCTCCTCTAGGGCACGGTCCTTCTGGTATGTCGCGACGGATGGTTCCCGTACCAGGCGAGGGGCATTGGAGGTAAATGCCCTGAAGCGGCTATGACGGGGAGGCCGGGGTCGGCTCACCATATCGCGTTGAGCCTGCGGATCGATGAGATCGGTAGGCTCCACCACTTTTGAGCTCAGAATCGTCTTTTCGTATAGGCAGATTGTAAACAATATAGGCAAATGGGTGACCTTTATGATTGTGCGATTGACCCGAACGAACTGTCTGAAGGGCATCAGGTAGCGCAGCGGTGTGATTAGCCAGGCAAGGATGTTTGTCGGTGCCACGTAAGAAAACAGCGCATCGGACTTCACCATGGAGATGGTGTTGACAGCGAACAAGAACTGGTGCTCCTGATTGGCATTCTGCACAATACCCATGAAGGAGTTGGTGAGAACGGTGATCAAAATGGTGACCACCACAAAATGACAGATGAATAGGAAGATCGTCAGAATGACTTTTCCCAGAGTGTTATACTCATCCCAAAGCGTCCAGGCGGTTGGAGTGAAGCCCATCAGCATCTGAAACAAAGCGAACGCAACAGAACCGGGCGACTGATTCTGGCCTTGTCCAAAGGAGAGAGTAAATGCAACAAAGAAGCCACTGCAGGCGATGATGATCAGAAGAAAGACAGCCACCAAGTCAGATGCCATTATCCGGAAAGCAACCAGTAGTTGTGAGAAGTATCGGTAGTGGTCGAGCACTGAGAAAAGCCGAGGGACGAGGAGAACGGCGTTCGCAGCCAGGATGTCGTAGGCTTGGTTGGCGATAGCGTGGGTTCGAGTGATTGGCATCAGGGCACCATATAGGCGCATGCAATAGTAACAGAATAGGAGGAATAGAATACCGAGGTCAAACAGATTCCAAAAACTCATCAGATACAGGCTAAATCCCTGTTCATTGAAACCAACAATCTCATCCAGCATGAAGCCTGTGCTCCAGAACCAGAACACGATCTCCAACGAAGTGATCTCGACATGTCTTCTCTGCAGGACTGCCAGGAATAACGCCAGCAACACAGCGAAGGACAGTGTTGAAAGGAACTGTCTGTACCGAGGCACTCTTAGTCGAGAAAGCTTGAACAAAGACGCATCTCGGGGATCATAGAGAGTCACTGAGCGCCGCAGATCAGACGATCTCAGATTTGAGTCATTCGGCTGGACGGCTGCAGGATTGCCTGATATGGCGCCATACAGCGGCCTTCCATTCCGATCGGCCGATGTAGGTGGAGTGCGGTGGAGGTAATCGGCGGCCGAATGGAAGACGATGGTGCCAGCCCAGATCGCCTCCAACTGCTGTACAACAAGAGGGTGAGACAGAAACCGTTTGGCCTGGGTACGGATGGCGATCTCGAGACAAGAGATACGAGCTACCCCTGCAAATCGCTTGGATCCCGGGGTAGGCTGCCAGCCACTTCCGGTTCCTGGCACGGGTTGGCCTTGCAGGGGATAGAATTCGTACAACAGCGCGTCAATCAATTCTCTTGTTGTGTACTCCCTCAGCAACTTCATGGCAAGGAGTTCGCTCACCATCGCGCGAGTCTGGTTGACGCCACTGTTCCCAGGGTTGAGATGGATTTCCCTGTTGAATTGCAGGCAATTGGTCAACAACGCGTACAAGGTGGCTCGGGAGAAGTGAAAGGCGCGGATTTTTTGTTGGATTGGTTTGACGAGGAACTGGGAAATCTGAGGCGACCGCAATTGATCCCACGTCAAGGTAGTCTCGCAGCGCGACACGATGAGAGGACGAATGGCATGAGTAATATCGTACACAGGGAGAGTGTCTAAATAGTCATTTTCCGTTAGTATGGGGCCTTGAGTAAGAAATAGAAGCACCGAATCAGACATCATACCTAGGTGGGAAGCCGAAAAGATGGGCAGTAACGGAGTGGACTCGATCGGGCCATCTTCCTCATCTTCGCCCTCTTCGCCATCGGCGTCCTCATCATCGTACTCGGTATGTTCAATGCCATGGTCATCTGCGGGGTAGTCCTGGATCTGGTTATAGCGTGGTCCAGAGTCACGTTGGAGAATTGGCCAGGCGGAGTCTCCTCGGGTAGTGTATGGGGACGAGAAGGGAGAGCGTTCGGCATATACGCGTCGTTTCTTGGGACGGAGAAGGGATGCCAGCATGGTTGGAACCCCGGGGTCGAGTTCAATGGGAGATTTCACGACATTACCCCCGGTGATCGGTGGAGGAGGCCGGAGGGGAGATAAGGAGAAGCGAGGTAAAAACTGGGAGGAGCAGGTCTGATCGAGTGGCTATCATCGCGGCTCCGCGTGACGGGCGAGAAATTTAACGGGCCGAAGCCGACCAGTCTGGGTAGATTAAATCCAGTTTTTGCTTTCTGGCTGAGGGATCGCTGGCGCAGCTCACATGAACATCTGATTGATGAACATGCAGCTGCAGGAGAAGTGGATGGGGCGATCACTGCAGCACGAGCATTAAGAATTGGCAAAGATGTAGTTGTTGAAGCTGCAGGGCCATCAATGGATTCTTTGTTGACGATCGGAGAAGGTGGCGGAGATAAGGGTGGCCCATGTCTCGTCATCCACTGGTTTGGTTGGCCAGTTAAGCTCTCATATCAGTCCCTGCTTATAGTCCGAGCACCACCATGTCTACCTCTCCCTACTAGTCCAGTACTAAGGTAGGTCACTCGGAGTGAAGAGGGATACAACACACCAATGGCCACTCTGACGGGATGCGGGGAGTTGATCCCCCTCCTTCGACGGTGTACAGGGTATAATATATCCCACTATGACGTTGAATCAAACTGTCTTGGTACACTAAGGTATTTCCCCTTCCTTTTAACTAGAAAGTAGATATATCCTTGGGTTTTCTATATGGGTTCAAGTGCCTAACTAGTGGCTTTCATTCTTCACACACAAATCTGGTAATGCTATAGAGAGGCGGATCTCAGGGTTGTTAAGCTTCCTGGTGTAACAAAATATATAATCACACCACTCAGTGTACCGAGATGAATGAGTATATGTACACACAGCGTTGTACGTGAAGTTTGAAACATGTCGAAAATGAACACATTATGAGACATGAATTATTTACGACGTGTGGCGTGCAATCCCACTTTCATCCCAAATGATGTCTACTAACTAATTACAGTCCCGAAGATGTTGTGAACCATGAGATTGGGTTGGGTCCAGACCACTCATTGCAGCCACAGCGGTGAGGGACCCTCACCGCCTGCAAGGCTTCTCAACCAAAATCCTGGCAGTGGCAACGCCAGAAAATTTTCGTCCCCATAAAAAGAGCTTCGGGAAAACAGCCGAGGAGGGGAATACCGACAACTGTCGTATGACTGTATCTACAGTAGGAATGAGTGGACTGGATACATCATGTGAACTGTGAATATGGATGAAATAATCTGTAGAATTAGTTAACTAGTGTGCTGATTTCGATCTTATCTAAATTATCTAAATTAACCGGATAGTCGGGAATCCCTCGAAATAGAAACGCGTGTACATATGCAACGCGACATGCACCAACCCTTCCTGCAGACGGGATGTCTGTCATCCCTATGACGTCGTAACCAAGAAAAATCAAAAAATTAGTTGCCGTCGCCAATAATGGCGTTCAATTGACTGGGAACTGTCCCACTGCCAGCCTCTCAACACCACGATAGGCGGCAAAAATTCCTTGGTCCACCGAAGAGAAAAGGAATGGGAAAGAAAAAAAGAAAAATTTCTGCAGGCGGTCATTCTTGGCAGAATGACCAACGATCCCCGGATCGGTGAGCCCGTACAGCCAATCAGAGAGCTCTCTCAGCCCGCCGTACACAAAATTTTATTCTGCCAGTCCGGTTCAGGAAATCTTTTTTTCTTCTTCTCTCCTTCGCTTCTCCTGCTTCTCTCTTCTCTATCTCTCCCGTGCAGAAGCAGCAGCAAAACCACCCTCCCTCCTCGAACTTCTCCTTCTCTCTTTCTTCTCTAGAGTCTTGGAGGCTGCTGATGCTACGGTAGAGTGATCTACCTCACCCATACTGTCCCCGAGAGGACCTTTCCCCTCTGCCCCTCATAGTCAGCATCATGTCTGTGCCTGCCGCCGGTCACGACGAGGCCGCGCTTCCTTCGAGCCCTTTGTCTGGAGGGGCTGTGGCCTACAATCAGATCAACAAGGAATTGCACCCTCTCCCCTCCTTGACTGCCAGCAATGGCGCCGTGATCCCTCCCGCTTCTCCCCGAGTTCGGGGCAGCAGCGATAAGATGTTTGCTCTCGAACTCGAGGATGGTACCGTCTACCAGGGTTACAGCTTTGGTGCGGAGAAGAGCGTGGCGGGTGAATTGGTCTTCCAGACCGGGATGGTGGGTTACCCGGAGTCCATTACGGATCCCTCCTACCGCGGCCAGATCCTGGTCATGACTTTCCCCCTGGTGGGCAACTACGGTGTCCCCTCGCGGGAGATCATGGACGAGCTGTTGAAGACGCTGCCCAAGTACTTCGAGTCGACTGAAATCCATGTCGCGGCTCTGGTCGTGGCTACCTATGCCGGCGAGGACTACTCGCACTTCCTGGCTGAGTCGTCTCTCGGCCAGTGGCTCAAGGAGCAGGGCATCCCTGCTATGCACGGTGTCGATACCCGTGCTCTTACCAAGCGCATCCGTCAGAAGGGTAGCATGCTTGGTCGCATGCTTCTCCAAAAGTCGGATACCGTCAACGGCGCTACTCCCTCGACCGACAAGGACACCTGGAGGCTGTCCTTCGAGCAGACCGAGTGGGTGGACCCTAACAAGAAGAACCTTGTGAGCGAAGGTGAGTGATTCCTGCCCTAGCCTCTACGCATGATGTGTTCCTGAGCACTGACTCGATACGCACGCAGTCTCCATTCGCGAACCTAAGCTCTTCTCCCCCCCTGAAAATGTCGCCCTCAAGCATCCCTCGGGCCGTCCCGTACGGGTGCTGTGCCTGGACGTTGGTCTCAAATTCAACCAGCTTCGCTGCCTGCTCGCTCGCGGTGTCGAGGTTCTCGTCGTTCCCTGGGATTATGACTTCCCCACTCTCGTTAAAGACGCCTATGACGGTCTGTTTGTGTCGAACGGTCCCGGTGATCCCGCCACCCTCACTACAACGGTGAAGTACCTGTCTAAGGTTCTTGAAGACGGACGTACGCCCATCTTCGGTATCTGTCTGGGTCACCAGCTCATCGCTCGCTCCGCGGGCGCCCAGACCATGAAGATGAAGTTCGGTAACCGTGGTCACAACATTCCCTGCACCAGCATGGTGTCGGGCAAGTGCCATATCACCTCTCAGAACCACGGTTATGCCGTCGATGCTGCGTCCCTCCCCGAGGGGTGGGCTGAACTTTTTGTGAACGCCAACGACGGTAGCAACGAGGGTATCAGACACACAAGCCGCCCCTACTTCAGTGTCCAGTTCCACCCCGAAAGCACGCCCGGTCCCCGCGACACTGAGTACCTGTTCGATGTGTTCATCAACACCATTCAGGATACCATTGCCTCGCCTGAGGCTCTCCGCAAGCCCGTCTCCTTCCCCGGTGGCACGATTGAGGAGAACATTAAGACTTCTCCTCGCGTCTCTGTCAAGAAGGTCTTAATCCTGGGCAGTGGTGGTCTCAGCATTGGCCAGGCCGGTGAATTCGACTACTCGGGAAGTCAAGCCATCAAGGCTCTGAAGGAAGAAGGCATCTACACCATTTTGATCAACCCCAACATTGCCACCATCCAGACGTCGAAGGGTCTGGCTGACAAGGTGTACTTCCTTCCCGTGAACGCCGACTTCGTGCGCAAGGTCATCAAGCATGAGCGTCCTGATGCCATCTACGTCACCTTCGGTGGACAGACTGCTCTCCAGGTGGGTATTCAGCTCAAGGACGAGTTTGAATCTCTTGGTGTCAAGGTCCTCGGTACTCCCATCGACACTATCATCACCACTGAGGATCGTGAGTTCTTTGCTCGTAGCATGGACTCCATCAACGAGAAGTGCGCCAAGTCGGCCTCTGCCTCCAACCTCGAGGAGGCCCTTCGAGTGGTCGAGGACATCGGATTCCCTGTCATTGTTCGTGCGGCCTACGCTCTCGGAGGTCTTGGTAGTGGTTTCGCCGACGACATGAGTCAGCTTAAGGAGCTTTGCACAAAGGCCTTTGCTGCCAGTCCTCAGGTGCTGATCGAGAAGAGTATGAAGGGCTGGAAGGAAATCGAATACGAAGTCGTCCGTGACGCCCGCGACAACTGTATCACTGTTTGTAACATGGAGAACTTCGACCCTCTGGGTATTCATACCGGTGACTCCATTGTCGTGGCTCCCTCCCAGACCCTCTCTGATGAGGATTACAACATGCTCCGTACCACGGCCGTTAACGTCATTCGTCACCTTGGTGTGGTGGGTGAGTGTAACATCCAGTATGCTCTGAACCCCTTCTCGAAGGAGTACTGCATTATCGAGGTGAACGCCCGTCTGTCGAGATCGTCGGCGCTTGCCTCCAAGGCCACTGGTTATCCCCTTGCTTTCATCGCTGCTAAGCTGGGTCTGGGCATTCCTCTCAATGAGATCAAGAACTCTGTCACCAAGGTTACCTGCGCTTGCTTCGAGCCTTCTCTCGACTACTGTGTGGTGAAGATTCCCCGCTGGGATCTGAAGAAGTTCACTCGCGTGTCCACCCAGCTTGGTTCTTCCATGAAGAGTGTTGGTGAGGTCATGGCTATTGGACGCACCTTCCAGGAAGCCATCCAGAAGGCCATCCGCTCTGTGGACTTCCACAATTTGGGATTCAACGAAACCAACGCTCTCATGTCCATCAAGGGAGAATTGCAGACTCCATCGGACCAGCGCCTGTTCGCCATTGCCAACGCCATGGCTGCTGGATATAGTGTGGACGACATCTGGAAGCTCACTCAGATCGACAAGTGGTTCCTTAGCCGCTTGAAGGGTCTGAGTGACTTCGGTAAGATGCTGACTTCTTACAACGCCACCACCGTCCCCAGACCTCTTATCCGCGAGGCTAAGCAGCTTGGTTTCTCTGATCGCCAACTCGCCAAGTTCCTGAGCTCCAACGAACTTGCTGTCAGACGTCTGCGTGTCGAGGCCGGTATCATTCCTATCGTTAAGCAGATCGATACCGTCGCTGCGGAGTTCCCCTCGGTCACCAACTACCTGTATCTGACCTACAACGCTTCTGAGCATGACGTTACCTTCAACGATAACGGTATCATGGTCTTGGGATCTGGTGTCTACAGAATCGGTTCCTCGGTTGAATTCGATTGGTGTTCGGTGCGCACTATCCGTACCCTGCGCGAGCAGGGCCACAAGACGGTCATGGTCAACTACAACCCTGAGACTGTCAGCACGGACTATGACGAGGCTGACCGCTTGTACTTCGAGAACATCAACTTGGAGACCGTGCTAGACATCTACCAGCTGGAATCTTCTAGCGGTGTGATCATCTCCATGGGTGGCCAGACCCCTAACAACATCGCTCTGCCTCTCCACCGTCTCAATGTCAAGATCCTTGGAACATCCCCTGAGATGATCGATGGAGCTGAGAACCGCTACAAGTTCTCCCGCATGCTTGACCGCATCGATGTTGACCAGCCTTCTTGGAAGGAGTTGACCAGCATTGAGGAGGCAACCGCGTTCTGTGACAAAGTTGGCTACCCCGTGCTTGTGCGTCCTTCGTATGTGCTCTCTGGAGCTGCCATGAACACCGTCTACTCTCAGCATGACCTTGCCAGCTACCTCAATCAGGCCGCCGACGTTTCTCGCGAACACCCTGTTGTCATTACCAAATACATCGAGAACGCGAAGGAAATCGAGATGGATGCTGTCGCCCGCAATGGTGTGATGGTTGGCCATTTCATCTCCGAACACGTGGAAAACGCTGGTGTTCACTCCGGTGATGCTACCTTGATCCTGCCTCCCCAGGACCTTGATCCCGAGACCGTCCGCCGCATTGAGGAGGCCACTCGCAAGATCGGAAACGCCCTCAACGTTACTGGTCCCTTCAACATTCAGTTCATTGCTAAGGACAACGACATCAAGGTTATCGAGTGCAACGTCAGAGCTTCTCGTTCCTTCCCCTTCGTGTCGAAGGTCATGGGTGTTGATCTGATTGAGATGGCCACCAAGGCAATGATCGGGGCTCCCTTCGCTGAGTACCCCCCTGTCAGCGTTCCCAAGGACTATGTCGGTGTCAAGGTTCCCCAGTTCTCCTTTTCTCGTCTCTCTGGAGCGGACCCTGTTTTGGGTGTTGAGATGGCCTCCACTGGTGAAGTGGCCTCCTTTGGTCGCGATAAGTACGAAGCTTACATCAAGGGCCTCTTGTCCACCGGTTTCCGCCTGCCTAAGCGCAATGTCCTGTTCTCCATCGGTTCCTACAAGGAGAAGCTTGAGTTGTTGCCGTCGATCAAGAAACTTCATGATATCGGCTTCAACCTCTTTGCTACTGCCGGAACTGCAGACTTCCTCAAGGAGAACGGTGTTCCCGTCAAGTACCTGGAGGTCCTTCCCGGAGAAGATGAGGGCATGAAGTCTGAGTACTCTCTCACTCAGCACTTGGCGAACAACCTCATCGATCTCTACATCAACTTGCCCTCCAACAACCGCTTCAGGCGTCCTGCCAACTACATGAGCAAGGGTTACCGCACGCGTCGTATGGCTGTGGATTACCAGACTCCTTTGGTGACCAATGTCAAGAACGCCAAGATTCTGATCGAGGCCATTGCTCGCCACTACGACCTGAACGTCTTGAACATTGACTATCAGACTAGTCACCGCACTGTCATCCTTCCTGGATTGATCAACATCGCTGCTTTCGTGCCCGATCTGGTGACTCCTGGATCTAAGGATTTCCAGACTGTTACCAAGGCTTCCATTGCTGCTGGTTTCAGTATGGTCCGTGTCATGCCTGTTGGTGTTAGCGCCTCGGTCACCGATTCTCGCGCGTTGAGCATCGTCCAGCAGAACGCTCAGTCTGGTTCGTACTGTGACTTCAACTTCTCCGTTGTTGCCACTTCGACCAACGCCGACCAAATCAGCCAGATGACGGGTGATGTTGGCTCCCTGTTCATTCCTTTCAACCACCTCTCTGGAAACATTAGCAAGGTCGCCGCCGTTACGAGCCACTTCGCTGCCTGGCCTTCCAACAAGCCGATTATCACCGATGCCAAGTCTACTGACCTTGCTTCTGTTCTGCTGCTGGCTAGCCTTCACAGCCGCAACATCCACGTCATGAGCGTGACTTCCAAGGAGGACATTGGTCTCATTGCACTCAGCAAGGAGAAGGGCTTGAAGGTGACTTGCGATGTCTCAATCTACTGCCTCTTCCTCTCTAAAGAGGAGTTCCCCGAGTGCAGCTTCTTGCCTTCCGCTGAAGATCAAAAGGCTCTCTGGGAGCATCTGAGCACCATCGACGTTTTCTCAATTGGCAGCATCCCCTTCCAGGTTGCTGGCGAGAAGGCATCTCCCGTTGCTGGTATCGAGGAGGCTCTCCCTCTCCTATTCACTGCTGTGTCGGAGGGTCGCCTCACCGTCGATGACATCATTACCAGACTCTATGAGAACCCCAAGAAGATCTTCGAGCTGCACGACCAGGCCGACAGTTCGGTCGAGATTGAAGTGGACCGCCCGTACCTGTACCAGAGTGCGGATTCTTGGTCCCCCTTCAACGGCAAGAACGTCCGCGGCTGCGTGAAGAGGGTCACTTTCCAGGGCAAGACTTCTTGCCTGGATGGCGAACTTACCTCTGACGCCGTCAAGGGCACTGATATGTCCAGCCACCGCATTGCTCCTTCGTCTCCTGCCGTCCGGGCTCTCTCCCCCATGGTGTCTGGCCGTCCTGATGCCTCCATCGATGCTCAGCTTGCCTCCACTCCTAGCAGATCGCGGAAGATTTTGGAACAGTCGGCTATCCCGAGCGGTAATGAGCTGGGACCTCCTTTGTACACGCCTGTTCCGCAGGTCTCGTCCACTCTGCTTGAGATGCTTGCCCGGTCTCCTTTCAAGCAGAAGCACGTGCTCTCCGTCGGTCAGTTCAACCGTTCTGACCTGCACCTGCTCTTCACTGTGGCTCAAGAGATGCGCCTTGGTGTTCAGCGTCAGGGAGTCCTTGACGTTCTGAAGGGTCGTGTGCTGTGCACCCTCTTCTACGAGCCCTCCACTCGTACATCGGCCTCCTTCGACGCTGCCATGCAGCGTCTTGGTGGACGCACGATTGCGATCTCCACCGAGCACTCTTCTACTAAGAAGGGTGAGAGTCTGCAGGACACCATCCGCACTCTGGGTTGCTACGGAGATGCGGTTGTTCTCCGCCACCCCTCTCCCAGCAGCGCCGAGGTTGCCGCCAAGTTCTCGCCTGTGCCCATTATCAACGGTGGTAATGGCAGTGTCGAACACCCCACTCAGGCGTTCCTTGACCTCTTCACGATCCGTGAGGAGCTCGGTACCGTTACTGGCTTGACCATCACCTTCACTGGAGATTTGAGATACGGCCGCACCGTCCACTCTCTTATCAAGCTGCTCCAGTTCTACGATGTCCGCATCCAGCTGGTCGCCCCGAAGGATCTGTCCTTGCCTGAGGAGGTCCGCCAGCAGGTCCGTGCCTCTGGACAGTTGATCGTCGAGTCTGAGGAGTTGACTCCGGAGATCGTTGCTCGTTCGGACGTTCTGTACTCCACGCGCGTCCAGAAAGAGCGCTTCGCCGACCTCGAGCAATATGAGCGTCTGAAGGACAGCTTCATCATTGACAATGCGCTGCTCAAGCATGCCAAGAGCCACATGGTCGTTATGCATCCTCTGCCCCGCAACGCGGAGATCGCGGAGGAGGTCGACTTTGACCAGCGGGCGGCTTATTTCAGACAGGTGAGTCCCCTTTGTTGTTGTGGGTACCAGTTTTTGTGTGTATGCTAACTTTGACCCTTCAGATGAGATATGGCCTCTACTGCCGCATGGCTCTGCTTGCCTTGATCATGGCGCCTTAGGTCATTGTCTTCTTCTAGGCTATGCGTTATATACGCGAAGAGGGAACCGTGCTCTATTCCATGGCTGGATTGTCGTGGACGGCGACCTCGCTTAATGTTTTGTTCTGCTGGCTTGCATTTTGGATTTTTCCGGCTTGTGATTGTGTCTCAAAAGTTAGCCATGTCCTTTTACGTATACCGCGTAGGTTTCTCGCGAGGGATTAGAAATGCCCGCATGATAGATAGATGAATTTCCTTTTATGAACTCGATGATCCCCGTTATGTGTGTTTTATGTATGGGTTGTGTATGATGTATTTTATGTGGGGTTCGTGTCGTGTGTGTTGTGTTTTCTGTTTTGTTTTCTGTCGTGTGTTTTGCATTCATTGGCGTTTCTTTTGGTTTCTTCTGGTGTTTCTGGTCTCTTCAGGATCGATATATTATTGATATTGGGGGATATACGGGTTTTTGGGCGTTTAAAGAGGGACGGTGTTTGGTGGCCTGGGTGCCTGACGGTCACTGAGCGAACTCATATACCCTTTTGCCTTTGGATTTGGCAGGATCATTGCATCTACATCTGTTGCATGGCAATAGAACGAATTGAACATTTACATTCAAGTAATAATCCTTGCTGTCTCATATTTCTTGAATTGTATAATCCACTTTGAAGAATGGAGATGTTGTCTAGTCAACAGTCAACGATCGTATCTGCTGGCTGCTAACTGATGAACATCAACAACATCAAACCCACTCGGCCGATAAGCCCATGCTGATATCCTTATCCCCAAGAATCTCTGTGAAAGACGAAGCGTGGGAGAAGCAGGGTCATTGGCTTGGGAACGATTACTACATCCCTCCGCAGATGGCGTGATTTGGACGGACTCAAGAGCCTATTATCTGCCGGGATATGCATTGCTAAAGTGCACAATTCTACGCGAATCATCCAACTCACGAAAATGAATGGCATTCGCATATCAAGCTATCCGTGGAATCTTAGGAGACGTGAGGCATGCAATGGCACAGTGGAGTATCCATGGACAAGCACCACACTGCAGCACCAGGTCCTGACCTGACCCTATCCTCCACCCTTCGCCCCTCAAAGAGCATCTTATTGTGGCTACAGCATTCATAATGAAACCAATCCTCCTTCTCTCTTCCATGATAGACGCTCCTGGCTCCACCGCAAATCTCGTCATCGCGGGACCCGGATTGCTCATCAACAACACATGCTCGGATCCCGATTGACCTCTGCATTTACATCACAGACCATGCAGGATCGGCCTGGAGCCCCCACAGAAACCTTGTCACTTGCAATTACCATCGCGCGAATCAGTAGTCAGATGGTGTGCTGTCGGCCATGTGGCCAGGACCATCCAGACACACTTTAAATGGACAGACAATGCCGTATTCCTACAGAAATAATCTGTCGGCAGTTGATCTCTCCTGCAGGTCCTGTGTCTCTCCAGAAAATCAATTGTGTCGAATTCTTCGATACTTGTAACCTGACCGAGAGCATATCGCCGCAATCATGGCAGAGCTGGACGAAAAACGGGAGGCAGAGCTGGTATCTGCTCCCAAAGACGCAAAAACAGCCTCTCTAACGGAGAGCAGTAATACCGAGGAGCACAATGGCATCAATGAGAAGGCCTTGCTTCGAAAGCTGGATTTTCGGCTCCTCCCTCCGCTGACCATCCTATACCTTCTGTCGTTCCTGGATCGGAGCAACGGTACGGTTTTGCCATACTGCGGATTTACATGCTCTGGCTGCTAACTTCCCCTAGTTGGAAATGCTCGCCTCGAGGGCCTGACGGAGGATATCAAGATGAGTAAGTCGACTACCGGGACCACTGTCCCCTAACTCCAAGACTGACATGGCTTTCCAGCGGGCAACCAGTATCTGACAGGGCTCACACTGTACTTCATTGGTTACGTGGTCTTCGAGATCCCATGCAATATCGTCTTGAAAAAGACAACACCCCGGATTTGGCTGCCTACTCTCACCCTCGCATGGGGTGTTGTTGCGACTTGCCTGGGTGTCGTTCAGAACTATCCCGGTTTCCTGGTTTCACGGACCTGTATGTGCACGAGTTAAGCGGACGAACGTGTCACTGACTGCCGGATGAATTTAGTTCTTGGAATCACCGAGAGCGGACTGTTCCCGGGAGTTGTCTTCTATCTTTCCATGTGGTACAAGCGGAATGAGCAACACTACCGAGTCGCGCTGTTCTTCAGTGCCGCGTCGCTGGCTGGTGCGTTTGGTGGAGTTCTGGCTTGGGTACGTCCGGGTCTGGTGATGATTGTGCTGCATGGCATAGCTGATTGACTTAGGGGATTGCGCACATGCGAGGTGTCGGGGGATACAATGGCTGGCGGTGGATTTTCATCCTGGTAAGTCCAGAGCGGATACAGTCTGACAGGACAAGCTGACGATCAACAGGAGGGTCTATTGACAATCGTCATGTCTATTGTCGCTTACTTCTGGGTGTATAACTATCCCGCCACCGCGGAATTCTTGTCCGAAAAAGAACGCGCCTTCATCCAATTTCGCTTGAAGAATGATAATGATTCCACCCGTGATGAGGAGTTTACCTGGTCGGCCGTGTTGGATGCATTCAAGGACCCAAAGGTGTGGCTGTATGGCCTGGGATTCCACACCATGTCGCTGCCACTCTACACCCTGTCCTTGTTCCTGGTGAGTAGTGGTACCTTGTACAGTGTGCGATGTGCTTCTAACGGTGGTACAGCCCTCGATCATCAAGGAGCTGGGATATACGGCCGCCGAAGCCCAACTGCTCTCCGTCCCTCCGTACGCCGTGGCCTTCGTGCTCACCCTCACCGTGGCTATTCTCTCCGAACGAACCCATCGCCGTGCGCCGTTCATCATGGGTTCTTCCGCGCTCGCGTGCATTGGCTACATCCTGCTACTTTCTGATCCCCGACCGGGCGTGTCCTACGTGGGCACCATCTTCGCGGCTGCTGGCATCTACCCGGCCGTCGCGATTGTGCTCTCGTGGCCGGCCAACAACGTCTCTGGTCAGACAAAACGGTGCATTGCCAACGCTATGCAGATCTCCATTGGCAATTGCGGCGCAGTGCTCGGCACGCAGCTATACCGGACGGAGACGGCGCCGCGCTACTTCCTCGGTCATGGGTTTGCGCTGGGGTATCTTGTCGCCAATATTTTCGTAGTGTTCATCCTGTGGCAGGTCTTGAAGCGGGAGAACGCTGAGAAGGCCCGGGTCAGAGAGAGAGATGGTATCCCGCCGTTGATGGGGGATGTTGGCGATGCCGAGGGGGACTTCCAGGGGGATAAGGACCCCCGGTGGATTTTCCAGACTTGATAGTGACGCCCGAGTCTAGTAATGACGAATAAAAATGATGTATATAGTGACAGTGTCTAGGATACTTTTGATTGTGAACTATCTGTATTGCATGGATCGAGTGTCTTGTTTGGACTGCATTAGGGCTGCTGCACGTGGCCGATCCGTAGCGGTTGAACGGGCTGTCGCAGATGGTGGAGACGCTCTAGTTTCCCCTTAATCTATTTAACCGGCTGTTCTTCGGAGAGATAGATCGTTAGTTGGATTCATAGCTCTCATGCCTAGGTAGAGACCGTCGACGTATAAATATGCACTCGACAGACTCGATTGAGGAGCCTGACTCCTTCACACTCGTCCGCGGAGCACCATGGCAGGCTACAGCGTCAACAAATTGGGATGGCTGATGTTGGGCTCGATCACTGCAAGCCAAGCATTTGATCCGCTGCAGCATCTGGGAGCTAATTCTCCATGGTTTGCTGGTGAGTAATCTTCATTCTGTCGTGGGAATGACAGCCGCTGACCAATGTAGGCCCCAATGTCAACAAGATCTCAACCTCTGTTCCTGAGGGCTGTTCGGTGGATCAAGCAGTGTACGTTGTTCGTCATGGAAGTAGATATCCAGACCCGGGAGCCTATGCCGAATGGAAGGCCCTTCATGAGGCGGTACGTGCTTCTACAGCCAGGGACATCGTTTGGTATCATTCTCATTGTTTTCTAGTTTCAAGCTGCCGAATTCCAGGCAAAGGGATCTCTGAGCTTCCTCTCCGATTGGAGCCCAGTTCTCAGATATCCGGAGGAAGAAATCGCCCAGGTGTCCATCACAGGGTACAAGGAACTGTGCGTAGTATGCAAAAGTCCCACTCCGAGTACCTCCTCACTAATAGGCGTGCAGGTATAACCTGGGAGTTGACCTACGGTTTCGCTATCCCGACTTCTACAAAGACAATACCCCGTTCTTGCTGTGGGCGAACGATTATCAGCGGACTATCGATTCTGCGAGGTAGGCTGACTGCATTCTTACCTTCGTTCTCCGTCTGACGCACTCCTAGGCTGTTCGCCCGAGGCTATCTCGGACCCAATGCCTCCTACGGGGACATCCATGTGGTCAATGCGGACACGGCCGCCGCTACCGGCAACTCCCTGGCAACATCGGATATGTGCCCGAAATTCAAGGACGTCAGCGGCGGCGAGTACGCGGCCACTTGGGATGGGATCTACCTCCCTCCGATCACCAAGCGACTGAACAAGTTGATCTCAGGCAACCTGACTCTCACCGAGAGCCAAGTGTCTATCTTCCCGTACCTGTGTGGGTTCGAGACACAGATTACCGGTCGGGTCAGCCCGTGGTGTAATGTCTTCAAACAGAAGGAAATTCTCCAGTACGAGTATCGCCAGGATTTGCGGTACTACTATGGCACTGGTAGGGCTCCTGTCACGAGATTGACACGGCCGCTGACGGTATCTCTCAGGCGCTGGCGCGGGCAAGAACATGACGGTCATGATGCCAGTGCTGCAAGGAATTGTCGGTCTACTGCAGGAAGGCCCTGGAGTGACGGCCAACACTACGGATGGGACTACTGAATTGCCTCGGTTGATTGTGGCCTTTACACATGACAACCAGATCAATGAACTCGCCTCGATCCTGGGGGTGTTCGATGAGCAGAAGCCCCTTGTGGCTGACAAGATGGACAAAGACCGGGTACGTACATGAAAGAACCAGGGCGTTAGGATGGATTCTAACGCTAGATAGCTCTTTGTGAGTAGTCATGTTTCACCGATGCGTGGAACCATTGCATTCGAACGGTTGGCGTGTAGCATCGAGGGGAAGGATTCGACCAATGTGCGCATTCTTCTGAATGAGGCAGTCTATCGTGAGTGGAACATATCTCCCATAGAGGTGTGCGTACGGTTATACTAACTTGATTAGCGGTACCGTCCTGTCACTCTGGCCCGGGACGCAGCTGTCCCGTGGATGAATACGTGAAGTATGTCTCTAAGAAGAGGGAGCAATATGGGTCTTTTGCTGCTGTGTGTGGGCTTCCAGAGCAGAATGTCACTACCGCTGCGCCTAACGGGGCCGTCACTTTCTTCACTGATCTGTCACTACCCTTTATGCGGATTGTGAAGCCATAGTTGAGGGATAGTGAGTGATTAGACCGTAACTAGACGGAGGGCCTTCACTGTTGTCATGGTGAAGGGGCTTTGGATATAGTACGGCCTGTATAGTTCTTTCCTGTGAATATAATGCCATGCTTTCGCTATTGTCCATACCGTCAGCTCTTTCCTCTGGCACATGCCGTCTCTCTGCTCACAATGAAAAGCACTCCTTTTCTTCTTCTCTTTGTTTTCTTCTTCTCTCGCCATCCACCCACCCACACACACACAACCCCTCCATCCAGATATCGCCAACATCCACCAGCATGCCTCCGTACTTCATTCTGAAAGTCATTGCAGTCATCCTGAGATTGTTCGCCAAGCTCCTTCCTCGGAAGAAGGCTCAACCAGATAATACCCTCGAAATACCTTCTCGCAGCGGGGACCGCAACATTCGCGTTCATGTCTACGATCCTCCTGGACTCGATCCAGGGAATCCTCAGCCCACTCCTGTGCTTATCAACTTCTGTGGAAGCGGCTTCGTCATGAACGGCCACGGCATAGACGACGAATTCTGTCACTATATTGCTAACAACACCCGCCACACCGTCCTCGACGTCGAGTACCGTCTTGCTCCCGAACACCCCTTTCCTGCGGCTCTGGATGATGCTAGAGAGGTTATCGACCATGTAAAAGCCAAGCCAGGCGCATACTACCAGGATCGCATTTCTATCAGCGGCTTCAGTGCTGGAGCGAACATCGCCGTTTCCATCGCCATGAACTGCTACGAACCCGATGACTTCTATGCCGTGATCGCTTTCTACCCTCCGGTCGACGCGAGCATCAACCCGAAGAACAAAAAAGCGCCTGTTGCAGTTCCCACTAGCCACCGCGGCTCGATTCCTGCGTTTCTGTTGCGTTTCTTCCAGGACTGTTACCTATACCCTCGCACCGATCCAGCAAATCCAAGAGTGTCGCCTTCTCACGCGCCATTGGCTTCCTTCCCCCGCAATTCTTTGTGGATTACCGCAGAACAAGATACTTTGGCCACGGAGGCGGAAGCTTTGGCCAGTGAGGGTAAAAAGAATACTTGTTGTTCTGTAACTGAGCTACGCGTGCTGAACTGTGGACATGCCTGGGATAAGTTTGCAAAAGATGGAACCCCCCAAGCCTATGAGAAGCGCAAGGCATATGCTCTGGCAAAGGACATATTGGTGAAGCCGCATCCAAAGCCGTCAACTCCTGAGGCAGGACCGTCAGGAACGCAGCGCCCACCAACCAAACCAGTGCCTGGGGAGGAGTCCGCAGCTGGTTCGTCAGAATCGACTATGCCCATGCCCAGGCCACTGCTCGAGGAACCGCAGATCCCGACTGAGCCACCAAGATCGAAGACTCAACCTGTGCCTGTGCCGGTGATCACAATTGAGCCATCGGAATTGACCACCTCGGCGAATGAACCGTCTCGTGAGGAGAGCCTAGCCGATTCTCCGAAGATGGGTAAGGGTAAGGTCAGCGCTGGGTCGTCGAATAGCCCCTTGACTCAGAGCAGTGGTGAGGTGCCGGGGAGATTGTCGGACTGAGGTTTAACAAGATGGCACGAGGAACGCACGCGGCATTATTATTATCTTACATGGAGAATCGATGAAAGACACGGCAGGAGGATATCGGAGCGAGAACCACGGCGCATGTTCTAGTTGAGTGTAGCATACTTCTATTCTTATCCCGATTCTATAGCTCTGTCCGACGTCTACTGTAACTCCGGCCAGTACTTTTGCACTATCGTTTTCTTATTCACCTTACCCATGGCATTGCGTTCAATGCCATCAACGATCTTCAAGACCGTAGGGATTTTGTAAGGGGCCATTTCCAGTTTCAACTGCGCGCGGAGACTCTGTAGCTCTAGTGGTTCGGTCTGCATATACTCGTCAGTCTGGACTGGCTCGCGCTCAGATGGCTAACTCTTACCTCTGGCCGTTGCTTTATAACAGCAGCGACCCGTTGTCCCCATTCCTCGTCGGCCAAACCGACCACCGCGACCTCCTGGATCGCATCCAGCCCCAGCATCTTCCGCTCCACCTCCAGAGCGGAAACCTTGTATCCGCCCGACTTGATCAAGTCCACGGACGCCCGGCCCTGGATGAAGTACGCGCCCGCCGCATCTCGCCGGGCCACATCCCCCGTCTTGAACCACCCGTCGGCCGTGAACTCCTTCGCCGTGGACTCAGGTCGGCGCCAGTACTCGAGGAAGACATTGTCCCCCTTCACCTCGATCATACCGTCTTCATCCACCGCCTCGACGACCGCCCCGGTCTCCTTATCGGTCAAGCGCACCTGCACGCCCGGCAGCGGCCACCCGACACTCCCATCGATGCGTTTCTCCACATCCACCCCACAGCTAATACCCATACCGATCTCGGTCATGCCATAGCGCTCCAGTAGTACCTGACCTGTGATAGCGGCAAACTTGGTCTTGATCGGGGTGGGCAGGGCAGCAGACCCGCTAACCACCAGTCGGAGGGCACGGGCGCCGTCGCGCGCGGCAGCCTCACGCTCCGTGCCGCGGATGTGCGTCTCGAAGTAGTCGACCAGCCGCGCGTAGATAGTCGGCACAGCCATGAACATGGTCGACGAGCCGGCGTCCTGCCAGCGCGCCCAGATCACGCCCGGGTCGAACTTGGGTTGCATTTCGACGGTGGCGCCGCTGAGCAGACTGGCTGTCAGCCCGTTGATGATGCCGTGCACGTGGTGCAATGGTAGCACGTGAATGAGGTGGTCGGTGGGCGAGTACTCCCATGCGTCGACGAGACATTGTGCCTGGAATGTGATGTTCTTGTGTGTGGTTACGCAGCCCTTGGGGTTGGAAGTCGTCCCCGAGGTGTAGATCATGAGCGCGCGGCGGTCGAGGGCGCACTGCGGGGTGAATGGAGGGAGTGCGAGGTCGTCGTCGTCATCGTCGGCTTGGGTGAACGGGGTCAACGTCATGAATGGGATGTCTGCAGTGGACTCCCGCAAGGGGGTTTCGAAGTGCTTGAAGGCCGGGTGCAGGATGACCAGCGACGGGTCAGAGTCGCCGATTGTATAGAGGAGTTCCTTGACGGGGTGGGAGGTGCCTGGTGGGAGTTAGCTCCGCGATTTCAGTATCTAGGGGTGAGGGGACGGACAGAGCGGCACGCAGACACCCCCCGCAGCCCAGACAGCCCATTGCGTAACGACATAGTCGTATCCGTTCGGAGTCAGAAACGCGATGCGCCGCTCATCGAGATCGGCGCCGTCTGGGAGTTGCAGTTCCTGCAGTAGACGCTGCTTGAGGGCGGCTGCATCGGCGAGGAGCTGACGGTAGGTGAAGCGTTGCGCCTTGGTTGCATCGATCACGGCGACCTTGTGCGGGGTCTCCTCGGCATGGCGCTTCGCCGCAACAAAGAGAGGCAGCGAGGGGATGGAGGTCAGCTGCATGAGGGCTGTGTCGATCTGGGTTCGGATCTATATAAATACCTATGTTTGGGAGTGTTCAGGCAAAGTCGATTGGAACGTGTTCGGGCATGCGGGGAGAAGGCTTCGGCGCTAGATTTGGGGCCGAGAGTTGTTCGGGAGTTGATCTGGGTCCGGGTATACTTCAAAATCGATCCAATGATGGTTATTCTATCTATGAATATTATATTATTATTGAATAGAATCATGATGATAGACAGAAAGAGGAATGTATCTAGCAGTGAACTCCATGCACACTCACCAATGCCAAATCACACTGCCAGATCGTCACTCAGCTGGCTCATATCAAACCGTGAATGAGGATGACCTGGCAGCTCAGAGAAGTTAGATCTGTTTCATCCCCCCGTTAATCAAGAACTATTCACGTAGTTGTAGTCGTCACGACCATGCTGTCACTGAATGCATTGTGTTCATCTCTGAAAAGCGTATATATACACCTCTACTCGACCCTCACACTCTTCTCTTCTCTCCTCTCCATCCATCCTCACACCCTCTCCCTCACTATCTCTATCAATCATCGCATCTCTTAACCACTACTCTACGTCCTTACAATGCCTTCCTTCAATCTTCTCCTGGCTATCTTCATCCTCTTCAGTTTGTACATCCGGACTGGCTTGGCTGAAGTTGCCAGCCCTACTCCCACCGGCGTCGCCCCCGTCGACAACAACATTGGTGCTCCCGCTCCCGTCTATCCAACTGGTGACGATATTCCTATTGGCAATGACGACGAGTCCTTCGTCGACGAGACCGTCAACGACGACACTGTTGAGGACGACGATGCTGACCTTGATGTCTCGGGTGATCCCGCTGACCCGCACACTCTTTTTGGCGGTGACCAAGTATGCGATACAGTGCCTTGTTATCTTGTCCGTTTTTCCAACTAATAGATGAGCAGGCAAACAAGAAGATGTGCCGTGGCAAGTGCCGTCGCGTCGGTGGTGACAAGGTCTGTCATTGCACTCAGAATGGCTTTGCCTCCTGTCGCTGCCGTATTTCCAATGCGCCCTGCCGCTGCATTGTGCGCTAAGCGCAGCCAGGTAGGTACTCTTCTAATTGTATTTGTAGTTACGATGGGACTGACGTGATTTTTAAGTATCCGGTCTACCTCGGCGACTCTCTTCCTTTACCTTTGACAGGAATCAAGGACATGGGCGGTAGAGGCTGGATTGGCTTGGATTGAAATGGTGAAGAACCTGCTATTCATACTCGTGCTTTTGTTTTACGCACACAGACATGTGTGTCTTGGGACTTCTGTTCATACAGAGGTAGCCTAGGAAGGGTTTAGTTATCGGTAATTTCGGATGCAATTGGCAATCTACCCAAGAAAAAGTAGTGTAAGCAATTAGTACAACCAGTAGACATCAACCCATTTGAAAATTACAATCACTCCAAATGCCTGTTGAAGCACCCTGGTTGTATACGCGGAGAAGTGGGAAAGCTCCGGGGAAGCTGGCGAAGGCTTGGCACGTGCCTCGGAGTTAAGGCCGACGTCGGGGATTCCATAAATGATTTCGACTTCGTCATGGCCGACCTGTGTTGGACCACAACACGCATTGACACGCCATGTTGAGCCCTGCGGTGCGCGCCAGGCTCTTTCGGCCTTCAACGCGCCTGTTGTTTCGTTCGACCCGTCCGATCTCTTCCGCCGCCCCTCCGTTGATTCGCATCAAAGACGCGACCTTCTACCAGAAGTATCCGACTCCCGAAGAAATCGCCGACGTCAGCCCGCACAACCCTCCCCTCTTCCCCAATTTCAACTTCGTATTACCCTCGCATGGAGCCGACCCTTCCGAGAGTAAGGCCGAGGGGACGCAGAATTGGGCGGTGATCGGCTCCTCCGGGCGAACGCAACTCCTCGACGTCCTCCGCGGCCAGTACATCTGTCTGCCCCCCAATGCACGCTCCTACCCCTACCTCCTGACAGACGAGATATACAACAAGGATCCGCAGTTGCGCTATGCCGGAAAGGCAGTTCAGTATATTGGTTTCAGTGGCGAAGGGTCGGAGGCGATTGGAGGCACACGCGGAGCCTACCTGAGTGCCCGGTATGAGAGTCTTCGCGAAGAGACCGACTGGACGGTCCGCCAGTATCTCAAGGGCCAGACATCTCTGAACCCTCTAGAAGAGGAGCAGGAAGGAACTGTGAAAGATCAACAGCTTCTGGAGCAAGTCATTACCGACTTGCGCCTGGGACCGTTGCTCGATATGCCCGTCGCAAACCTGAGCAATGGTCAGACACGCCGGACTCGCATTGCGAAGGCCCTGCTCAGTAAACCAGAGCTTCTGCTGTTGGATGACCCTTTCAGTGAGTCGACCAAGCTTTCCGTCCCCTGATTGCCCCCAACTGAGTTGTCTGTAGTGGGTCTCGATCCAGCTACTACGCGCAGTATCTCCGGCTTGCTGCAACGCCTGGCGGCCAAATCGGAGCCCCGGTTGATCCTCGCTCTGCGGCCACAGGACTCCATTCCGGATTGGATCACACACACCATGATCCTGGGCAATTCCAATCATGTTCTACACCAAGGTCCTCGGTCTGAGACGGAAAAAGTGTTTGAGATCTGGAGGTCCGCACTTGGCGGCAAAAAGACCGATTCATACTCGGCCGAGGATAAGGCTATCTACCAGAAAGCAAGGGAAGCCATTGATGCAGGCCATCTGGACCGTCAGCTTCTGTGGGACCTGCGCTTGCTCTCCTCGAAAGCCAGTCAGGTCGGCCTTGTGGCTCCTCGAGGGGGCGAGGCACTGATTGAGATGGACGGTGTGCGCGTGCAATACGGCGAGAAAGTTGTCCTCGGAAACTGGACGCAGAAAGTCAACAACGAAGAGAAGGAAGGCCTTCATTGGACCGTCCGCCGCGGCCAGCGATGGGTCATTCTTGGAGCCAACGGGTCTGGCAAAACCACCTTGCTCTCCCTGATTACCTCGGACCACCCGCAAGCCTACGCTCTTCCCATGAAGCTTTTCGGACGGTCTCGTCTGCCTGAGCCTGGCAAACCAGGCATCTCGATCTTCGAACTCCAATCCCGGCTGGGCCATTCCTCCCCGGAGATTCACGCCTTCTTCCCGCGACAGCTCACCGTCCGCCAGGCTGTCGAGTCGGCGTTTGCAGAGACTTTCCTCTCCAAGCCGAAGCTCGATCACGAGCGTGATCTGGATGTCAGTGCCGCCCTCCGCTTCTTCAAGGCCGAACTTGACCCTGACGCGGCGATCACTACCCGCGAGAAACCACCACGTATCACCATCGAATCGAAGGAGCTTTTCCCCCGGCTGGGACAGCAAAAGGGTGGCGCGATCTACACGCCCACCGACTACGACGTGGAATACGCTGACGGCGTGCGCTTCGGCGAGCTGGACACCGCCCAGCAACGGCTGGTCCTCTTCATCCGCGCCCTGATACACAAGCCGGACATTGTAATTCTCGACGAGGCCTTCTCCGGGATGCCCGCGCATATCCGGGACAAATGCATCCATTTCCTCGAGGCGGGCGAGCACTCGCGCAACCGCGTCTCCACCGCCACGCGGCGCACCACCCTCAAGGAGACCTGGCTCAAGGGCTTCAACGTCAACGAAGCCACCATCCGCCACCACGGCCTCTCGGACGACCAGGCCCTCATTATGATCAGCCACAACCGCGAGGAGATCCCCGACTCGGTCCGGTACTACATGCGGCTTCCGTCGGAGAACATCGACGACGCCAGTGAGCCGTTAGATTTCCGCTTCGGCGTGCTCAAGTACGAGAGTACGATGAACCACCCGGACATCTGGGAAGTGGCGTGGTCGCCGCCGTCGGAGTTTAAGAAACACGCCCGGAAGTCTTGGCGGAGGAAGGATACGACGGAGTCAGAGCATGATGATCAAGACGAGGAAGTGTATGATTGGTATTCGTTTTAGCGCCCCATCTGGTGTATATATGCATTGTGGTGTTAGATCTTTCGATATGCTGTTTGGATAGAGCATCTTGTTATACATTAGGTAATAGTATCCTAAGCGTACTCTGATGCGTCCGCATGTAGAGTTGCCGAGTAGCCGAGTAGCCTTACGAGGCTGTACGACGGTATATGGATGCGATTGGCCTGATAATTTGGCCCCATGAACTACATCTATCATCTCCACACAGCTACTACTAGTAGTACCTTAGTATATTGGACTGACTGCACTGCCTCGGTGACATCATCTGACTCCCATCTGTACACATATACCACGCTAGATCCCAGACCTCCAGAGCAACAGCTAAAGCACCACCAGTTCCTGCGATACTTAACCAACATGGGAAAGGACACCACCACAACCACCGCCCCCGAGATCCGATCCGAACCCACGCGCCAGGGAAAACAGCAGACAAAACACCAAAAGAACCGAGAAAAGAAAAACAAGCCCCAGCCTGACCCCTCCTTCAAATGGGGCATCACGCCCCCAGCCAAGGTCAGCGACGAGATCGGACCGGACCATCCCGTCCACAAGATCCCCCCGGAGAAGCAGGCGAAATGGCGCGCCAAAGGGATCGACCCCGTGCTGAGGGCGGAAATGGATGAAGTGACGAAAGGGAGGCGCGGGTTCTGGGCGAGACTGGGCCCGTTTTTGGAGAATTTGAATGTGTCTTCGTCGGTCTAGTTAGTTCATGTATCATGAGATTCTTTTGTCAATGGATACCCTGTATCAAGCATCACATATCTTCTGATATCGAATACGGAATGCAGACATGTGCTCCTAGTAAGGGCCTGTAAAGGGGCATTACCTGAGCGCTGTCTTGCTTTGGCTAAGTGGAACAGGTCTATGGTAGTGGTAAGGTAGGTACTTTATATATTATCAGGTGTATGCCACTCAAGTAAGAATTTCATCTCTAATATACACCCCCAATCAATAGTCTGGCACGGCGGCTGCCGCGTCCGCTAGACCTGAGATAAGTGACTCCGACCGAGTCATGGTCGGTCGATGGTGGTGCTCATCGTCGTTCAACTCTAGACCCCGTGCAACAAGATCCGTAAAGTCAACGTCAACCTCGTCGAGAAGGCCAGCTTGCTCGTGGACTATGTCGATACATTTCTGCCACACGGTAGTGCCGCGCTGCACGCTGCTCAGCTGGCGGGTGAGCAACGCGTTGAAACCGTCCAGGTGGTGTTTGGCCCATTTGATGCACGCGCTGGTCATCACGGTAGGGAAGCAGTCTCGATAGATGCTGATCGTGTTCTTGATGAGCGTGAAGTAGACAAAGGAGACCTGGAAGATGTAAAGAGGCAGATCGCCTTCGAAAATACAGGCCCTGGGTGGTCATAGATTAGCTATAGGCGTCGAATCCCGTCACAGAGGACCTTACCGAATACGCTTGGATATCACGTCTGATCGAGCCTTCAGATAGGCCTCGCGAGCTTGGTCCCCGAATCCCAGTCGAGTCAGCCGGTCGACATTGGTTTTGGTAGCGGTCGGGAAGGAGTGGGTGTCGACCAGGGCTCGCAAAAGCATCTCGGCCAGCTTGGCCGCACGTTCGTCAACTTTAGCGTTGATCACCTCCTGCGCAGCCGCGTTGCCCTTCGAATCGTACTTTCGGAGCTTTTCGATCTTCACTACCGATTCTTCAAACCGCTGTAAAGCGATATCGATGTCGAGTTGATCCACCTCAGCCTCCACCGATCGCATATTCTGCTGCTTTCCATCCACATCTATGAGAACTTCTGGCCGATCCCGGTCATTGTCCATATGATCATAGAGGTCAGGCTTTGGCGAGTAAAGTGAATGCCGTGCCCCGAGATAACCGAAGGAATCATTCGCCCGGCTGGCCGCCTCCGTCTCCGAACGGAGGGTCCGTCGTAGGTCTTCGACGGTTTTTCGGAAGGTGGCGAGCAGGTCGCTCTTTGCAGAGCTGCTCCGCTTGTCATGACGGTATGTGAATGGTTTGTTTCCTACGCGAATGTTGATCGCGTTATCGATGCCCCGGTCTTCTGCTTCCGCGCGTGCTGCGCCAGTTCCTAGGTTAGCACCGAGGTCGATCATATCGACATCTTGCAAAGCCCAACATTCCTCTGCGACAAGCTTAGTTGGAACAGGGCCTCGATGATTCGGGTTGCTCTGGTCCACACGCTTTCGCTTTTTGGCTGCTACCAATAGATGGTCATTGAGAAGAACGATGTGTACTGGTCGACGTGGCTTCCAGGTGGCAGAGTCCAGCTCTACCCAATTGCCGGTTTCCATCACAATATGGCGACCGGGGACAACCGGAAGGAATTTCTGGGAGCCTTCGACCGTCTTCCACAGCGTCTGCAGCTGAACGTTCCACATGCTTTCGAGATTGGCGACCGAGCTGCGGTTGGCGTTGCGCTTGGGCAAGCGCTCGTCGGGGTTCGGCGACATTGGATTCGGGCCATTGCCGACAGTGGTCTGCCCCAGGGCTGTAGTGAGCTCGGCCATGAGCGTGCGTAACGTGCGCATTTCGCCTTTCAGCTTCTCCGCCTCTTTGCTGATCTTGATGAATTGGGTTCGGTTTTGATAGACATTTTGCTGGAGGTCGGTCGAGGTGCGGTTCTTGACTTTCCGGAGGCTTCTTTGGTACTCTTGGATCTCCTCCTCGGAAGCGTTGGCGAGAAGGTTGGCAACATCTGAACGTAGGGGTGTCAGTTAGAACCACGAAATGACGTATGCGGGGAAGAAGAGGACAACTGTCCCGAGATACTCACATCGATCGACGGGCAAGCTTGGGTCGCGCAAAGCCTCCAAATCGACCTGAGGAGGTCCGGATGATTCTCCCGAAGGCCTCCTGCTTATTTCGGGGGGACCCAATGCTGTATATGCAGGCCCCTTGGGGAGACTGGGAACGGGGGGAGCATTCGGATCGAAGTCGGGAACTTGATTGAACCGAGTCGAGTATCGTCGCTTTACTAGATCAGAGGTGGCATCCTTGGGAGCCGACCTTTCCCGGGAGCGAGAGCCGGAGCTCGACGTTGTGGCACTTTGAGCTGGATCAATGGCCTTGTTGTTTGGGGGTAGAGGGCCCGAGATGGGTTTGGGAGCGCTGATCTGAGGGCGAGCCCGACGGGTCTTGCTGCGGAGGGTCAAGCCACGGCCTTCCATGTTGGGTAGCTCTCCAGAGGGGAGGATGACGGAAGGACGATGGAGATGATCGAAATGTGAAGATGCGAGGTAGATAGAATGCGGGTGAAACAACATCCCCCAGTGGCCCGAGCGGGACAGAAACCCCGAGGCGGAACAATGATGATCCCCACGCGTCAAAATTATACGCTTCCATCTTCCCTTCGGTTATCCGCAGCAGCTTCAATCAACGACCTAGCTCTCCCCGTGTCTGGTCTCGTCCGAAGAGATCCGCGATTCCGTTTCGTCTCTACACATATTCCATCACTCCTCCCCTTCCGCCATCATGAGGACTTCAACTCTGGTCGCCGCAACTGCCGGCACCATCGTCACCGGTCTTCTGGGTAAGGCACCGGAACCTACTATGCATCTGTCCATCTCCACATCCAGTCAGTGCTAATCTAGCTTCATCGATCCACAGCCTATGCCGTGTACTTTGATCACAAGAGACAGACCGATCCGGAATTCCGCAGAGCTCTGAAGCGGAACAACCGCCGACACGCCCGGGCCGTCAAGGAAGAGGCGGAAGCGCAGGGCGCGCAGGAACGCGAGGCGATCAAGAAGGCGGTTCAGCAGGCCAAGGATGAGGGCTTCCCGACCGACCTGGAAGAGAAGGAGGCCTACTTCATGGGCCAAGTCGCCAAGGGAGAGTCACTCTGCGCCGAAGGTATGTTTCCGGCTTTCCTTCCCTCCCCGAAGCCCCAACTATCGTGAGATGTCGGCGATTCACATACCAAAACCTAGGTGCAGACAAGCTGGAAGCCGCTCTGTGCTTCTATAGGGCCTTGAAGGTGTACCCCCAGCCCAAGGACCTCATCTCGATATACGACAAGACGGTCCCCAAGGAAGTGCTGGAGGTGTTGGCCGAGATGGTCGCCCTGGACGCCGGTCTGAAGCTCGGCTCGTTCACTGGCGGTAGCGAGAGCGGCGCCGAAACCCACGGCGTCGAGTAAAGCACCAAATAAGATGGCACAATAATTGGCAGTAACAGCAAAGCCGACCTCTCCTCTGTCCCTCCCACTCGCCTTCTTCGTCCCCGTTTCAACAGACCGACAAGAAACTTGGCCTTCCAGATAGGTTTCTTGCGCATCCGGTCCACGCTGGGCCGTGGCCTGGTCGACACTTTCAAGACGGACTGGACTTGGCCTCTCACACTCCTCGACTTTGGCTGGACTGTCGTCATACTTGCTTACATCATCTCCACTACATCATGTATTTTTTATTTCTTTGTCAAGTGTTTTCCCCCTGTATATTTGCATCAGGTCTTGGCCGCTGGTGTGGCGGAGGATCTTGGTATTTCTCGGCGCCATGACATTGTTTGGGAATTCAATTTGTTTCTGAATGATTTCCCCCTATTATTTCCCCCTCCTTGATCGATCGCGTTTCCATCGCTATCCCCTCCCCGTCGGTGTCTTTTGTTGGAGCCTGGATAGATGGCAATTTGTTGGGTTCCTCTTCTCCCCCCAGCCGGGCCCTTTTGTTCGTGATTTTCTCTGGCACCTGGGATGGGTTTTTGGGTTGTATTTTAAGACGAGCAGGATGCTCCTTGGTCGGTTCGGTAGATTGTATTATCTTTCTGGCTTGAATTTGTGCTTGTTGATTAGGGTAGGGGAAGAGAAATCAAAAGATATGCAAACAGGGACGATGTGGAGCAGAGGTTTCTGCAGGTAGATCGGCGTACTGACACAGGGTGTCGGGTAGGGGAGGGTACCGTCGAGTACCAGAAGGAACATGTGTGTCCCCCAAGAACTCCTAAGACATGGTCAACTTCTCGCCGCCACTTCATGTACACCTCTCCTATATTTATAGATCGGACGATGCTGGTTGCAGTTCTCGTCCCTCAAAGAGACCCTCCCGAATGGCCCGACGATCTCAGGGCCCAGGAACTAAGGGTCCTTGGCTGCCCCAATGGAGCAATTTGTGAGACGGTGGTGCGGTGGATGCCTCCACTGGCGACTGGCGCTGCCCAGCGTCTAGCGCTCACTACCGTTTGATTAAGTCTGGGCAGCTGCTCGGCTATGGATTATTTAGGACGCCCTCCTCCTTTTCCTGCGGGCTCGATTTGTTGTCGCTGTTGTTTTCTGCTTCGTCGGGTGGCGCTCCTCCCAGGTATCGTCGCATATAATTCCGGTCGTTCGTTCATTCCACGCTCGTTGTTTTGATCACCTTCTATACATTCGCTTTCGAGTCCTTCTTTCCCTATAGACAATTTGCGCCGGGTCTTTTAGAGAGAGATCCCATCCTGTCGTTTGCATACATCTACATATCTCATATACATTCTGCCTATTGATATCAAGTCGGTTCAAGATGCCGGTTGGTTTGACCACAGTTCACATCGATACCAGAAAGAACCCATACTAATCCCATTGACAGTCGTACGCTCGTCTGTTCGCCGCCGTGTCGGCGCTTGCGACCGCCGCCAATGCCGTCCATCCCGTTGAGGTCCGCGGAAAGGATTTTGTCAACAGTGAGACCGGTGATCGATTCCAGATCCTCGGTGTCGAGTAAGGATCCCCGTCTGTCATTTTGCACATCATCGGTGATATTCGATCCGGTTACTGCGTGTGGAAAGCGGTGTTGTTGATCGTCGTTCTTTATCTATAACAGTTACCAGCCTGGTGGCTCTGGTGGTTTCAGTGGCAAAGCTGACCCCCTGACCGATCGCGATGCTTGTCTGCGCGATGCTGCCCTCATGCAGCGCCTGGGTGTAAGTCTTGGATTCGAAGCATTCTCGTAATGCCGTCGCTAAGTTGCCACGCTAGGTCAACACCGTCCGCATCTACAACATGTCCCCTAACCTGGACCACGATGACTGCATGTCCATCTTCAACGCGGCCGGCATCTACCTCATCTTCGATGTCAACTCGCCTCTGGAGGGTGGTTACCTCGACCGCACCAACCCCAAAAGAACCTACAATGAGGTCTACTTCCAACAGGTTTTCGGCATCATCGAGGCCTTCAAGGATTACCCCAACACTCTCGGTTTCTTCGCCGGAAATGAGGTCATCAACGAGCAGAGTGTCAAGGATGTTCCCGCCTACGTTCGCGTATGTTCATGACCGCCCTCATGTTCTAACTCTTTCTTTGTTACTGACCGATGTCCAAATTTTAGGCTGTCGTCCGTGACATGAAGGACTACATCTCCAAGAACGCGAAGCGTTCCATCCCCGTCGGCTACTCCGCTGCTGACATCCGTCCCTGGCTGACCGACACCGTCAACTACTTCATGTGCGAGGACGAGAACTCCCCCAGCTCCAAATCTGACATGTTCGGTCTCAACTCTTACTCGTGGTGTGGCCAGTCCTCCTTCACCAAGAGTGGCTACGATGTCCTGACGGAGGACTTTGCTGAAGCCACCCTCCCCGTCTTCTTCTCCGAGTATGGCTGCAACGAGGTCCAGCCCCGTGTCTTCACCGAGGTCGAGGCTCTCTACGGCGAGCAGATGTCCAAGTCCTTCTCCGGCGGTCTGATCTACGAGTTCACGGAGGAGCCTAACAACTATGGTCTTGTGAAGCTCAACGATAACGACACCGCCACTCTCCTGGTCGACTATGACAACCTGATGAAGCAGTACTCGAAGCTGGACATGAGCGCCATCCAGGCCACCAACGAAACCGCCACCTCCCTCAAGCCCCCCAAGTGCGGCCCTGGTCTCATCAAGAACAGCACCTTCCTCGACACGTTCGACCTCCCCAAGAGACCCTCCAAGGTCCAGGATTACATTGACAACGGGTTCGTCGGTAAGGTCCACAAGGGCAGCCTCAAGGAGGTCGAGTCGCAGGACATCTCTCAGACTATCTACGACCACAACGGCAAGGAGGTCACTGGTATCCGCCTCAATGCCCTCTCGAACGACGCGACCAACACCCCCGGAGACTCCTCTAGCAACTCTTCCGGCAGCGGCAGCAGCAGCGACGAGGAGAATGCCGCGGGCAAGCTGTCCGCCTCTCTTCTTGGTCTCGTGGCCGGCACCGCCTTCATGGCCATGCTGTGATTGTGGTCGTTTAAGTTTTTTCTGCATTTTTTTTGGTCGTTCTGACGTCCCTTATCCATGTTGTCTGCTTAAATAACTTTTCGTTTTATCCTTTCGGGGGTCCTCGTGGCCAATGAATATAGCATTCAAGTTCAAGCAATACATCAATCAATGATAGTAATAGAGAGAAAACTGACTGATTGGCTCGGGCACTTGCACCTTGATTGTCTTTCCTGGTCGGAGCATCAGCCCGTAAGACATCTCTTTTCCTTTTGACTTCGGAACCCTATGGCTATATATATGGTCTCTCTCTTTCCCCACCTCTGGAAAGAAGGTGCAATCCTAGCAATCTGTAGTCGTGCCGTCAGCTACTGTCCACCTCATTGACGGGATACATCACGCCCATCTATAGGCGAGTTTGTTTATTTGATATCTGGCATATTTGTGTCACAAAATCTACTTCTTCACTTCATTGATCTCTTCTGGAACACATACCATGTCGTCTGGAACGCTGTACATCTGCGATTCTCGCACCAACGCCCAGTATCAAATCCCTATCGAGAGAAATGCCGTTCGGGCCACAGACCTGAAAAGGATTAAAGCCTCACCCATTGCCACAGATCAAGCCGACCAGGTCGCAAATGGCCTGCGTGTACATGATCCCGGCCTACAGAACACCACTGTGATGGAAAACAACATCATATTCTCGTACGCCTTTACCAAGTTCTTCCTATTACATCGATTGTCCACTGACGGAGGCAGAGGCCATGCCGAAAGCCGGATCCTCTTCCGAGGATATAGTCCCCAGCAGCTATGGGATAGTGACTTCGAGGACATGTTGCATTTGATGGTCTGGCGCTCATATCCGACTGAAGCACAGAAAAAGCAATTGAGCCGTAGGTTAGCCAACAGCATGATAGCCGTGCCGGATTCCGTGAAGCATGCAATCCAAGCATTCCCGTAAGTATAACCTTGAAATGCTTGGGTCCTGCGACACAAATCAATACAATGACATCTCAATCAGGCGTACTACACCGTCCCTGGCAATGGTATTGGCCGGATTATCAACATATCTTGGCTGTCTCCCGGACAGCGTTCCGGCATCAACGCGAGCGGACCTCTACCAATCGAGTTCGGAAAATATTGACAATGCCATCATCCAAACTATAGCAGGGTACGCGGTGGTATTCGGCTTGGTCAATAGCCATCGAAAAGGCTTGCGATATTTTCCACCCTCACCGGAGATGAGTTACTACGAAAACCTCCTTGCTATGGCTGGCTTAGTTGACGTGTCCACTGGCCGTCCAGATCCGGTGAAGCTGACCTGCTTCCGCCGCTTCGGCATGGGTAATTGTGACCATGGCATGGCCCTTTCTACATTTTCAGCCCTTGTGACAGGGTCCTCCTTGGCCGATCCCATCTCCTGCGTGATTGCGGCGGTGACTTCGGCCTACGGGCCTCTTCATTTCGCTGCTACGGAGACCGTCCAGAGGACTTTAAGTGAGATTGGCACGGCTGAGAACGTTCCTGCATTTATTGAGGAAATCAAGAGGAACAAGAGCAAGCTGTTTGGCTTTGGGCACCGCATGTATAAGGGCATCGATCCGCGCGTGCGCTCGATACACTCAGTCGTAAAAGACTTGACCCCCGATTCAGACCAGCTGAAGATTGCGGAGCGACTGGAAGAGCTTGCTTCGAGAGACGAGTACTTTCAGACGAAAGGCCTGTACCCCAACGGGGATCTTTATGGCAATCTGGTGTTTACCGGGCTGTGCGTCATCCCATCTGTATTTGGTGCGCAGTGCAGATAGATTGACGCGAAGCAGTGGATGTGAACCTGAGACTATCCCGGCTGCCATGCTGACACAACGCATCGTGGGAATCATGGCGCATTGGCGAGAGTATATATGTGAGTCTGCACGGGCTGTATAGGGACAAATATGGCTAATAGAAGAAGTGGCACGCGGAAAGATCTTTCGACCGTTACATATCTATACCGGGGAGGCAAATGAAAAGCAGTTGAGAGCTCAGTTGTAACGAATGTGGGAGCTTCAGTCTCTTCACCTGCTTGACAGATATCTCAAGGTCTCTGTAAAGGACCTCACCTGACCAACGATCCAATTCGTCAACTTGTTTCCTACCTCCTCTCAAACATATACTTCAGTCCAGATTGCTCACTACCGGAAATTGCTTGCTGATTGAAAATTGTAAATGAGGACTGACTTCACATACAGCCCAGTTGTCATGGACATCCGCTGAATCTTTGTATGCTCCCAGTCTAGATTGCTAATGGCGAATCAATTACAGAGCATATCGACGGAGCAGTTAATTTCCTTCCTAGGCAACACTACGTTATAAATCTAAAATTTACTGGGGCGAACGCTACAAGATACTACCGACATATATACACGACGGGATCTTATTATGCCGTATATTTACGGAATTAACTAAAACTAAAAATTTTTGAATTTTTCGTTAAGAAACTGCTGTAGCATTATAGGAAATAGCTAGAGCCGAAATCGGTCTTTATTATAGATAATGCATTGTTCTATTATTCCGATTGAGTTAAGCTTCTACATCTGCTGCTATACCTATCGGACTTCAACCCTATCGAAGAGTTCTTTGCCGAGCTGAAGTGTTATACAAAGAAGATATGGCTAACGTTCTAAAGAATTCTCAGGGAGGGGCTCTGTGTCTTTCTTCGGGGATGCCTTCACGAAGTTAGCGTCGGGAGGGAGAGTGCTGAAGGCTATTTTCGACATGCAGGGTTAGCGGTGGAGACGGAGAGCCATGAAGTCTGTGCTTCAAGGTCATGTGTACACGGGATATTGTTACAGAGTGAACCTAGGATCCGGTCGATCGACGTAGTTGTGAAAGAATGAGGTAAAACCACGCTCACACATCCCGGATTTAGAGATATTTTTATATGTACTTAGCTCGCAGCGGAAACGATCAAGATCTCGACCTCTTCTGCTATTCAGTACTCATGGTCAACTAATATCATGGAACTGATACTGTACAGTGCTTTGCTATACACAAAGTTTTTAAAACGAAACGGCTCGTTGATAGCATCGTAACGACTTCCTTCAAGTGCCAAAATAGTACGCATTTTTACATGGATGGGTCCTACTAATTGTAACATCGGAAGATTCCGACTATTTCACCAAAATCCAGTATAACATGCACCGATACATTCATCCTCTCTTTGTAGTGCCATCTTCGTTCAGTGTCGTCGAGTAGTCGCTTACCCGAGGATAGTAGGTTGCTCCTAATTCCATGAATTTATTGACCAAAGCCTGGTGATCATCCTCCGGGACACTGTTAAGTTCACCTAACAACCCTTCGATTCGGTGGCCCTCGATAACCAGCACGCCGCCTTTATCCGGGAAAACGAGCTCATCGGCGAACGCACCCTCTGTCATTGGCTGAATAATTAAGCCATCTGGGTTTAATGTTTCGTCGGGTCCCAGCTGTCGTGAGCAAGCGCGGGCAGTCAGGTAACAACGTGGATACCGGGGAGGCGCTTGTGTAGAGGAAACTCCAACAGTGACTTTTTGGTCTTCGGCAAGAATATCAGAGGTGCCCTTCCCGTGCATGTCCATACCTTGAGATGGCGAGGACATCATGAGCAAGAACAAGTATTCATGGACAAGCATAAGTGGGGGGTTTTGAAGGGAGGATAAGACTCGTGTTCGGGGTGATGGAGTCAATCAGCATGTATTCCCAATATATACAAGTGCTTATCATATTCATACGTCACGTAGATTGTTTCGACATACACTCGGAAACCCCCGCATCGCTGGTATCGTCTACTATAACTCCCAGGGTTTATAATAACCCGAAAGCATCGACCCCCGGTCATACAGAGAGGACTTGGGGGAGGGCGGATGCAATGCAGACATCAGATGTAACCAAGGTGCTGTATTACTAATACCACCGTTTCCGCTCACAAGCGGTGGGGCATTTCCCCTAGAGCCATCGATATTATAAGCGGCATCATAAGGTTAATTACAGTCGGAATTTTGAACTGTGATTCAAACATTTGCGAGATAACGCTCCGTAGAGTTTAATCATATTCCTCATCTTGTACGTATGCAGTCCGCATTAAAGGCACGTGGCTTGTGACTAAATTCCTCTCCTCCCAAATAACGCCCAGAAACCTAGACGGACATTCAAAGTACCGACTAATGCCATCTTTAGGTCCTACTTAGGTCTGTGATAGGCGTAATTGATACGGTAGGATGAGACATCGACGGAGATGCTTTGCTGTTCCACTGCGTCAAAGATTCGCGCGGCAGCCTTCTCTGGATCGCCCCCTGGATGCCCTCCACCGTTTCATAAACTTGCATCCTTGCCCAAGGTATGGTTCAGTACTCATGAGAATATGCATACAGTCATACCGCTCATGGCTCTAAGTGCCCCCTATGATGCTCGACAACGAAAGGAATTTAGTACAGATATCATCTACTAAGCCGCCGTGATTGGTCAGAAAAGTGAAACTAGGAATGACACAGCCTGCAATAAACAACAATCAACTATCAATCATTCTACTGAACTACAAGCGCAGGTGCAATCATTTCAAAAGGGGGTCAACAATGACATCCATGTTAAAACGGACGTTTAGTCTAAGACTTCCTTTACGGTTGCGTCTGATCCACCCTAACCCAAGGACCCGAGACCCTTTGGTTGTGCCACCCAGGGGTAGAACCCCCTCACAGTGGTCTGGCTTCGCTTTCACATCCAGCTCCCGTGGAAGATCAACGCCAACCAATACAGAAGAGCCACGGAAGTCTCCCACTAGCGGTTACGAATCTATTGAGGCTGACCAGCCAGTCGAAGTGGAGACATTGTCCGATTACAGAGCCTATCGGTTCTATCCCGTCCAACTAGGCGAAGTGTTCAACGACCGCTACCAAGCAATTGCAAAGCTGGGCTATGGTTCATCATCTACTACTTGGCTTGCGCGGGATCTAAGGTACGTCTGGATGAAGCCTCTTGTCGCAAACTCGATCTAATCCGAACAGAGCCTGTCAATATGTCGCATTGAAGATCTACGTGCATACATCGTTGGTGCACTGTGAACTGCCGGCGTACGATCGTATTGCTAGTCGCATATCAGACAGTTCACATGGAGGGAGAGGTAATCTGCGTAGGTTGTTGGACTCATTTGAGGCCAAGGGTCCAGATGGTAGCCACATTGTCCTTGTTTTTGAAGCCGCACAAATGAGCCTACAGGACATGAAGAACATATTCCGCCCGGATGGGTTTGACGCAGATCTCGTCAAGGGTGCTATTATTGAGCTCCTGCAGGCTGTTGACTTCCTACACACGCAGGGAGAAATCATTCATACCGGTATCTGTCCACCAAACATAAGTTTTTGGTTCTGCTCTGATTTATCTAGACATCCACCCTGGTAATATGCTTCTTGGGGTCGTTGACAACAGCATTTTTCGAGCAATTGAAAAGGAGGAATATACCGATCCGGTGCCCCGTAAACAAGTCTCGTCAACCCGGATGATCTATCTCTCCCGTCTGATGCGACCCAAGGCAGGCCCAATGCTGTTATCCGACTTTGGTGAAGCCAGAATCGGCTGTGGACCGCACAGTGGCGAAATCATGCCCTTGGAATATCGGGCGCCTGAGACGTTGCTTTACGTGGACTGGAGTTATCCGGTCGATATGTGGAGCGTTGGTCTCACGGTATGATCGAGTGCACTTGGCGCCTTGTTTCGAAGCTGATATCATTGCAACCAAAGGCCTGGGACCTTCGTGAACCAAAGCGACTGTTTACTGCAGTCGACAAGGAAGGCGGTCTCTATGATGCTACGCATCTGGCCCAGATGATTGCTGCATTAGGCTCCCCTCCGGCGGAATTTCTGGATAAGAACCCGGAGAGGAGGGCTGATTTCTGGAACGATGACGGTATGTTGTAGTCTTGAACTATGAACGAGTCTAGCGTAGGGATCTTGGTTTTACCATGTCTGATTTCTATAGGCAAAAGGCTGGGTCTCGCGCCCATACCGGAGGGCCGGACGATGGAGGCCCTTGTCACTCGCTTAGACGATCCAGCAGACTTCCTGAGGTTCATTCGAAGAGCGCTGACCTGGATCCCCGAAGAGAGAGCGACAGCGAAGGAGTTACTGGACGATCCTTGGTTGGCCGATGGAGAACGCTAGAGATATGTCCTTGTGTAGTTATTTAGCTCCAATCCACCACCCAACATTCTCTACTCTACATAAATTGTTGGAAATGGCCGGAGTAGATCCAGATCCTTCACTCTCAACTTTAAAGCAGTTTGGCTAATGAGATGTGGCGCTATAGTCATGTAGAACGGCCATGAGGACATGATGAAAATCGCAATCAAATTGATATATACATCGATAAGTGCAAGATAAATTCGGCGTTATTGGAAGAAGTGAGCGGAATAGAAGCAGAATTCTAGTACTCCCATGTACTTCTGCATGTTGGACACGTCGGAGCGGCAGCAGTCTCTAGCCACTGGTCAATGCAGGATTTATGGAAATTCACTCCACATCTCGCCTTGCACCAAACCAGTTCTTCTCCAACATTCCCCTCCTCCTGCTCTCTGTTCTGCTCTTGGTCGTCTTCCTCGGACTCGGACTCGACTGTTGTACTCGAATCAGAGCGTAAAGTCTGCAATTCACACAAGCAAATCCCACACTCCCCATCGATTGTCCGACGGACAGATGAAGCCTCACTGGCTGGAGATGCGGTCTGCGAATCTGTTTCGTCATCATCCTGACGGACAGTGGGGTCGGAAACTATAGATATAGTTTCCGACTCCGTTGACGTGGCTGTCGGCCTACGATCTGATGCGGGAACTGGGCTTTCCTCACTTGGCCCGGTGGTTGGTGACAAATTGATTGATTCCGTCGGCCGTTCTCCCTCGATCGATTCATCAGGGGTTGCAACAGTGTCACTTTCTATAGTCGAGCTCCCGGTGCTGCTAGTGTTGCTGTGTTCGCTTGCCTGTCTATTGCCATGTCGAAGAGAATCATTGGAAGTCACAGTTGCCTCCCGCTGAACAGCTCGGAGACGATCAAGCTCTGCCATGATATCACGGAGCTTCTGGTAGAGAACGGCACATTGTGCGTCCACATTGTCTCTCGTAGTTTCTGAAGGAACGCTCATGGATGATTGCCTGGTGGACTGTCCAGATCTTGCCCGAGGGGCCCGCGAGCCCAGATATGGCTCAACTTGTCGTTTCCAGCGGCGAACAAGATCCGGAGCTTGGTTCTGATGCCACCTGGTGCACAAAACATAGGGGGCAAGGTTTTCCAGCAGCGTATCGATGCACCTACCGGCGCGAAGATCGGCGGTGCCCTGGTTGAGAAGCCGCATTGCAGACGCGCGGCCATGTGCGTTTGTGCGCATGTGGCAACGACGGCCCTTTGATGGAGCGTACCCTGCACACCACGGTTCCATATCCGGTTCAAGCATGATGATCTCCGATAGATGGGGTATGGAGAAAGATGACACAGTGGTATTCCTGAAGGCCATGATGGAATGAAAGTGTAGAGTGTTGCAGCGTGCAGTGGATCTGCTGTACTATCCAAAGGCTTTGTGGCTCTTGGAATGCACTGTGAATGAACGAAGTGCTGCCTGATTCATGCCTTTATACACTGCCTGTAGAAGCCACAAGGCGCTCTGATTCTCTACTGCAGCCCTGGGCCACTGCTCTGCCACAATAACGTGGCGCAGGTGTGGAATGAGGAGCTGCCTAATGCTACCCTGGACCAGGTTCTCCGCAGCCTGCGCCAAATATAGAAGCTGATGTGGCTTGGGAAAGACTGGGGGGTGAAGTCCAGGAACTGATAGCGCCGGGCGGTGCCCGAGTCGTTTCACAAGATGAGGGGTCGCCAGTGGCAGTTGGAAGGCAAGGCTATTGATAAGTTTCTTTTCTTAGATACCTAGATGCACGTCGTGCAAGAGCATGTTGGCTGTGAGACTGCCATGCTGGGGTCGCTGGCATGTGGACGATATGAATGGGACACCCACATCGGGCTACCAAGTCCCTCAACACTCTTGCTAGCCGCCTTCAGAGCTAAGACGAGCGGGAGATGTCATTTTTTGTTGCTGTAGAGGAGACAACCTTGGATATGTGAGAGAACAGTTGGGCAAGAGAGCCGAACATTTGATGAAAAGTGGGAGATTACCCTTGGTGAAGTCCCAGGATACTAATTTGCCCGCATCTTTCTGCTGTATGGGATTTCACCTACATTCCCTCAATGGCTCTGTGGCAGGGGGAAATTAATTCGGCGATCCCAGTGTACCGCATGGCGTTATTCGAGTCACGAGGCTGCGGCGCAGTCAACATGCAGCATACCAGGGGTAGTGTCACCACACTGGGTAAGCAAACCGACCATAGCCCCTCACTGAGACAGCGATGTAGGACTAAGGAATGCTTACGGCGCAGGGAAGGCGTTTTTCTTGGGGATCAATAGAGGAGTTCGAATGAGGCTGGGGAGCTAGGTTCCATCATATCTCAATCCTATAAAATTGAACATGGACCCTCTCAGGGTCTGTCCTGGCCCAGCAATACTGTGTGGAGAATGGTAGCAATGGAGGATACTCCCTTTTCCTCTCCCTCGGGAACTCCCTTTTCTTCTTCATCTGATACCCTCTCATGGAAGACTACTCCTCCATCATCACCAGACGACAATTATGATACTCCCACAAGAAAGCCTCCCATCGGGGCACCAGTCTCGCCAACCCCGTCTCTTTATCTTCCAAGCCGGTTGAAAGCTGAAGAAGCACCTGATCTTGATGACTTGTCTGCTAGTCCAATGGATGGCACAGGTTGTCTTGCTGGACCCTCAACTATTTCGGGTGGGGAAAGTTCGAAGCAATCAGGTCAGAAGCATAAGTACGATAATACCGCGACCAGGCATCCCATCCACGCATGGCGTCACGCAGCCCCACGCTCCATAAGTTTGGAACGCCTTGACTCCGATCTCAGCCGAGTGGGAACTGGACAAGATGGAAAGTCAAGCTCTCAGATCTCGAGTGCACTAGGAGAAGGGAACCAGGAACGGTGCATTGGCTCTGAACTCGGCAATACCTCGTCCTCAACCAGTGCTACGCCAGATACTGGACCCTCTCAGTCTGGCTCTTCTTCAAATGAGCCCGACGATACACGTGGTTCGTCCTCTTCCGTGTTTTCTATCGCCCAAGGTCACGGCACGGAACCCTTTATGTTCGAATACGATCCTTCGAATATTTGGTTCGAGACACCATGTAAAAAGAATGGAGCAGGAGTAAGCCTACCTACTACACAAGGTGGGGATGGGACGAGAGGAGATACTCTCGGCGCTGATCCAACGCGACGGGTGAATACACAGGGAAGACCTCACTCTCAGGTTCGCAACAGTCTCCCATCAGCTATCTTAGACAGCTCTGAGGCACACGCTGTCGAAAACGTCGGACGTAGTCTCGCTGATAGGACTCAACCAGAGAATTATTCGATCCAATCAAAATCGAGTCATAGAAGTCGGCATTCAATGGACTTGAGACCAGGAATAAATTTCCTCAACGAACATGAGCCACATCACGCTACCTCCATGGATAGCACGGAAGACCACCCATCGGAGGAACAAATGCAGCAATTCAGCTTTACCAGAGGGTCTCTGACGTCCATTCTAACCCCCGAAATGGGACAGCTATTGTGTGAGAAAAAAAACAAGTGCGTCGCACGAACACAGCAAGACAGGAGATGTAGCAGGAACCACAGAGGATCCCATAAGGTCTCTGGGCTACTACGCCATTTTGTGAGTGTCAATACCAGTGATGCAATCTTCTGCATACAGAACTTGGTGAGCTCAGTCTTGTGCACACAGCACATGGGCCTCGTATTCGAAAACTGGAAATGCTGGATAACTCTCCACCAGATGGTTGGGGATGCCTCAAACCGTATTGAGGATCCCCGTCTTTCTCTACTTGCGGACTGGATTGTGGAGCTCCAAGTCGGTGTCAAGTTATTGATTCCATTGTTAGGGGCTGGTATCAAGTCTGAGGATGATCAAGTTGATGCCCCGAGCAAGCCAAGAGCCACGATCCAGCAATTAATACCTTGGTGCTCAGGGGACCAAAAGAGCAAGTCGATCAATCAGAAGCTGCGTGAAATCTGCATTTCCACTTTGTCGCCGAAGCAAGGCCCGAAATCTGGCTTCATTTACATCTACTGGTCTCGAGACGTCTTTGGGCGCATGAAGATCGGATGTACAGAAAATATCAACAAACGACTACAGGAATGGGAGAAAGGGTGTGAGAAAGATTTACTGCTCCATTTTCCGAAAGAAGCGGAGAAAGGAGATATCATACCACACATCTTCCGTGTGGAGAGACTGATCCACGCTGAGCTGAGAGATTATCGCCGAAAAGAGCCCAGGTGTCGGGAATGCAACAAGGGGCACATTGAGTGGTTTGAGGGCGTGAGTGTGAATGTAGCGATGGATGTTGCAAAGAAATGGATAGATTGGATGCGGCGGAAGCCTTATGAGAAGAGGGACTTTGAAGGCAAGGTCGAATGGGTGTTGAGTGATGAAGCTTTGGACTCTCTTAAGACCGTGTGCAAGCCGCATGAGAAGCTGGAAAGTGGGGTTTGTCTGACCAAGAGGTAGTACTCAGTGATTCTTGTGAACGGTGTCTATATGTGTCATTCCCAGTAGGAAGAGAAGATTTTGCCATGGAAGCCTGCCAGACTACCTGCCACACTACCTTAAGTCACAATTTCGAATCAACAGCTCCACGCGAACAAAGTTTCGGATGTGCCCCAATCTCGTCTTGGTGGGGTTCCATGGAACTAGAAGATCCACCCGCGAGAACCAGTCGATCGCTCAATCAATAAATCAAAATTCTAACAACCTGATGTAGTCTATCTATTGAAGCGATTAGCTATGCAGGCGCCTCACCAATGAAGCAGTCGATCGCTCTTCTTTCCCTCGGGCACACAGAACCACTGCTGATGGAGGCTGAAGATGACTCGTTGTGACAATACTCCAGACACCTGAGTTCATTGTAACGCCAAACTATATCCCATGTGTCGATCGACCCGCTCAAATACATTTTCCCGGCAAGAACCATATGTTCATCGTGACGATTACGGCGATGGTACCAGCATCAGACCATCTCTGGGGTGCGGTTGTCGAGTGGATAGTACAACGGAGGTGAGGCTATTGTTGGCCAATTTAGTCAGTCATAGAGCCTAGAACGAGTACTGCACAATAAATAAGAGAAGAACACCAACTGGTAGCTTGATAAGTGCGAAAAAACCAAACCTCCATATAGTTCCCAGCAGTGGCGGGTGCTAGACGGGGAGGATGACGAACTGCCGGTATATAGTTCCAGCCAGAAGCGTAGGCCAATATCATTTGTGGGTCTAGTTAGGAGAGGTAATAGTGAACGGTTAGGCATATAATAAATGGATGTGGAAATGTATGAGCCGTACTGAAGTGACGTCGAAAGAGCTTGTATAAGCTCAATACGGCCAGTATGGCAGGAGGGACAGCGGCAAGCAGTGCGAGGAACGCGAAGACAAGTGATGCAGACCAGGACATGGCAATTATCGAGTTGTGTCTTCAAGCAAGCTGGAGACAGTGTCGACAGAGTAGGAGAGGCAAACCGGATTTATAGATTGAAGCTTCTTCCTTTTTTCTTGTTCTCGAATAAATAGCGACCGTTTGATGTTTTCAACTGCGGTGATAATGAATGACCTTACGTTGACCAGACCAGCAGCAACCGATGATGGGATTGCCCTGCACTTCTTCGCAGACTCTACAACTAAATTTATTGGTTCTCTTGTACCTGGTACCCTCAGGTCACACGAAAGCAGAACTAAACGACTGCACGAAAAGACCCGACTTCGACTTGGCGAACATCCGCACCAGTAAGAGAGATAGCTCGGATGGCTGCCCCATATTTTGTTTTTCTCCCTCTCAGTCTGTATCGCTGGCATGCATTGTCCCATGTGCCAAAGGGGGTAATGATCGCCTTCTTCGAAGAACTTTGAAGAGGAGGCTGAGTCCGTGGCAACGTTGTCACTGGGAGTACACGCAACAGTGGCAACACCAATGGACCATGGACCATCACATCACCAACGCAACAAACAGTCAACCAGACTTCGATATCTCTCTGTGGTCTGAGATAAGAACAACGTACCTAGAAGTCGGCGCCTCATGGGTTGTTCTTGGCTCAGCGGGGAACCTACATCAACCAGGCAGCATCGATGGGAGGGCAGAAATGGGATTATTGTACACCGGACGTACTTTGATTTTATCACCTGTAGTTGCTATCCGTCATGACATTGAAAAAAAAAAAAAAACTCCTTTGGTTTGGATGGATTATAATCCTTGTGCCTTACGACTTCAGACTCCATGTTGATAGCGCGCGCGCTATCTCACGGCCAACCCGGAAGCCTAGTAGTCGGGCGTTTGGGAGTAAACCGTCCCGGCTGGGGCAATTCGGTTTATCCTGTGTACCACCGCCTAAATTGACGCGACCCGTTCAGCACCCTTGATACTAAGAAGATAAATAGGTACTGAAGAAATCCATAAAACTCCGATTTTGTGCTAATTCATTACAAGACAGGAGATAAAATTGATATAAAGGAATCCTTTTGGGTATTTTTCTTCTATTGGTTCAAGAGATGAAGTCTATTGATCGGGTCTGAAATAACGAGGTAGACGAATCTCTAAGGCGGTGGCAGAATCTTGGTCCTGTGGTCGCCCGATTTGAAATCTCGGGGGCTGCAGGTTGGAGTACGGAGTACGGAGTAGTAAGCCTATGTCATACCTTGTGGTGCTTTGCTTCAAGAACCACCCATAGGAAACAGATGCAACCCTTCACTTCAAATTCTCTGTCTCTTATTAGTCTTGGTGGGCTAAATACTACGCCCATATGATCCTCCATTAATTGCAATCTACCGGCCGGCGTGCGAAACCTCTAGATACTCTCCTCTCTCTAATGACAGGGGTCTGTGCTCGCCGTGCACGGCGAGCACAGACCTCTTGTATCAGATGCTCTCGAGCTCACAATTGTTCCAAGTCCACTTGATTTATTCAGCGCCTCCAGAGACCGATAATCTTTCTCGAAGGAGACTTGGAGGCCTACGCTTCGATGCAACCCTAGAAAGATGCTGCCATCAGATATAGATGATTGGATCAGCCCAGATTCGTAAAGAGACAGAAAGAATTGCCTTGATGCTTGGGAGGGGTATCTAAAGGCCTGGCTGCCGTCGGGTGAGCTGAGAGTTCGCGCATCGGATGATGGTGCTGTTTCTGATCCCTTTCTTGGTCGCTGCACGACAAATAGTTGGGCATTGACAGGTTCAGGGGTCGTGCTGCGACGAGACATGTTGTGTGTAGGAATACCCGGGGAAACAATCACTATTTAGAACAGGACATCAGGCTACTTGGTATCGAGCAGCTTTATATTTCAATTGAGGTCGTATACAGATGATTTACAAGCATGATACCTAGCCCCAGTATTTCCATGCAGGCCCTTGGTTCCTGGTTTTAAACACTTGAAAGATACAACTTTTCCCTCTTTGCTCTATAAATAGACCCAGTGGCTACCGCTTCCGCCTTTTTGACTACGCTTCTGGTGGGAATCCATTGCATGCCCCTTGAAGAAATTCGGCGGCTCCTGAGGGTGTGATCCTGTGACATCATGAAAGGCAGTGGTCGAGATATAGTTCATCTTGCCCTCGCGGACTAGGGAGTAATACTCCAGTAGATACTGCATCTCGACCCTGTCGCTTTCGGCCTGGGCGTGAAGGACCTTTTTGGCTTCCGCCCAACATGTGATCAGCTCTTAGTACACGTCTTCCAGCAGAGCACAGGGGGCACGCACTCGGATATATCTCCAAACTTGAGATCCTCCCCAAGGCTTTACTAGCAGCCGCGGCGAGCTCGTCACCAGGGGCAAGGATCGGCCCTCTTCGGCATGAACATGATATGTTTTCATCAGTTGCGTGTCTTACCAGTCAGAGCCATAAGCTGTCCTCTGTGTTGATCGCTAAATCCGTGTTTTCCCTTACCCATCAAAACGTGCGCGGCGACGTCCTTCACTAATTAGAGCGAGCTTCAAGGTCCGGCCTGTGGTGGCTTACCCCAAGGGCAATTGGCGCGATGTTATGGGTGCTGCCGATGGGAAGCGGAAGGCTACCCTTTTCCTGTGCCTGCTTCGAGTAGAGAAAGAGGTTCTCTGCGTAAAAGTCGAGCCTAAGGGGGTTGGTTATTAGAATTTTTCAATTACATCCCTTGGCACAGGGAGTAAAAGCCAACAAACCGCACCACGACCGGAGAATGGTCTGTTGAGCTGGACAGATTCCCTGAACATCGTTTACAAGTCTATGAACTCGCGCAGAAGTGGTTGCTTATCGCGCTCTGCTAGATCACAGCCAGCAGAGCTAACCCAGCAAACATTCGAGATGACGGCTTTCTTTGCTGCCTCAATCAATTTGACTGGTATATCAGAGTTAACTTGATGTGCGACATATCGCATCCGCTCCAACGCTCCCAGAGTCTGAAACACGTCTTTCAACCGGCCAGGCTTGTGCGGGACAATTTTCTCCCCAACCTTGGTGAGAGCTTTACATGATTCCGCTCGCGATGGAGCGACCGGCCCGTGATGGAACCGATTCTTTTGAGCGAAGCTGGGGTCTGTCGAGATCAGTTCGGCGATCAGGAAGCCGGAGTAGTCGTTCACCGAGGCGATCCAGAGTTGACGAGACATTTCTGATTAGACCTGTGTTGCTCGTTTATTTTGAGGCCTCAACATGGCAATTAGGGACTTAATATAGGGATGATTCCAACAGTTGCATGTACTTCTCCTCGCGTCATCAGGAGTAGGATTGTCGTCACTGGGGGCACAACCGACCATCTCCCGGGTAGTAGGGTACACATGGCAAGAATCGACTTATCTATGATGACCATAGCCGAGTCGCATATGCCGTCCACCCGTCTAACCTGATATCTTCAATTGGCGTCGGATAGATTACCGTGGGTAGGTCAACCCTGGATAGGGTGAATTAATTATGTGCTTCCGTCAAGTCAGTTACGCCAGGGGGATAGTCCAACATCAGATCGAGCTCAAGATCGAAGGCGTATTGGATGGCGGGCCTCAGGGCTATTGTCCGTCGCCTAGTGGAAGTCCACTAACAGCCGCCATTTGTAACGCTCCAACATCTCGCGGATAGTTTTTCTCTATGGGGCCGGATCACTAACCAAGCGAATACACCACGGCTGCAAGATCGAGCACTGAAGAATCATCCTGTTATTACGATCACCTCATTTCTTTGCAGACACGTCTGAGAGATCTCTACTAAATGGGCCGTATCGATCATCTGCCTGGGTTATCGATTGTATATCGTGCACGGCACACCTAAGTGAGTGACCAAGTATATTAGACATTACTTGAGCTAATGACCATACTCCAACTAGCTCGGGTTATGGACATCTGGTAGTGCTGAGGCGTGCCAGACCTGGCGGGTGCTGCAGTCGATCCATGACAGCACCATGGAGCGCCTTGAAGGAGGGACAGTAGCCCATTCTGTGCACCTGCTACTCAGTCACCCTTTCCACGGTCAGAGGGGTGATCGGAGAGGTGCAACTCACCGGGGGTATTTTGTCTGCTTTGCATTCTTCATCCAGTCCTCGTCGGCCAAACTAGCGGTCACAGACGCCCATGGAGGGAGAGAGACGCTGATAGCTACGGTCTCCGATGAGCCCCTACCTCCATGTTCTGTCTGCCCATCTATTCTTAGAAGTGAGAGACACAGAGGAGCACTGACATGAGGGTCATTCGGCGGCAGTGAAGTACCAAGCGGATGCGCGCCAGATAGTGACTGGCTCAGATCAGGCTGGTAATCTCCCATCTTCCGGATATGGTTCAGTCAATTTCTCAAGTGCTTTTCGAGTGTTTCGGCCTGATCGGACTCTCCCAGTGGACATGTTCAGTCTGTTTATGAAGAATTTCAAGAATCCGCACTCTGCGGAGCTAGAGGCACGAGCGTCATTAGGCCGAAGCGCCCCCTCTGGAACTAAAATCCATCTCCATGAAACTTATAGGTCGTTCTGGGGATGTGATGCAAGCGCGTGGGCCGCGAAGCGCATGCATTGCCACCATGACGAGGAGGCTGCATAAGGATGTGGGTATAGCCGCTACAGAATTACTGCATCGTCCTATCTGCTAGCAAATGATCCGATGACACGGTGTACGTCTGATCTTGATCAGTATTGACAATAAAGTAGCTCTTCTGGAATACGCCTGAGAGACTCAGTGCTTCTGTAAGAAGGAATAAAGGTGAGCTCCTCGACTGCACAGACCCATCGCAGTTATCCATTGAGTCGTGTGGTCCAGGAACGAGCATAGAGTACCTTGAAGCAGCCGAAATTGAAAAGTTAACCCGGAAGCTCTAAGTTACGGTTGCGTTAGTGCATCAAGCAAACTTCTCTATACTCCCAACTCCCTTCGCACTTCGATGAACCGGTGGACTCCTCTAGCCGACCTGGCGGGATCGTTGAGCGAGAGCTGACGAAGTTAGTCTCTTCAGGCGACGAGGAGAAAGCGGAAGACAGACACGTACCTCCGCCATGAGACTGTCCGCTCTAGCTAGATCCTGCACATACTCATTATAACCTTCACTGTCGGAATCAAGTTCGGATTCGGATTCCTCGCTGTCCGGGACCATCCAGTCCTCATCCCATTTCTTCTCTTCCTCGTCCGTTTTCTCGAACTCCTCGCTGGTCTCCGAGGCACTATACTCACTGTCATCACCAGCGTCCTCGTCGTCGGGGCTGTAGTCTTCCGCTCCTTTACAATATCCAAC